>BMAO01026088.1:0-16775 GCA_019973975.1 Trichonephila clavata
TAAAATATAAGGAACAATTAAAATTTAAAATCATCATTATCTAAGTGAAAAAAACACCTTTTATTTTTTTTATTGATATTTAAATTACGGAAATTGTAATTTTGGCTGTGATTGTACTTCAGTGTGATTCAAATACAGAAAAATAAAGTGTACTAAATAGAAAACCTTCAATTTCATTGAAAAGATTTTTTGAATCTTTTATAGCTTGTTTAGAGAAAAATATTATTCAACTACTTTACACAGATTATCAATTTAAAAGTGCTTTACTAAATGAAACAAATGATTTATATATATATATATATATATATATATATATATAAATAAATTTTTTCTTAAGTTGATACAGCACAAAAAAGAAAACCAAGTAGAATTTTAAGAAATGAAGAAATTTCGAAAGTGCATTAGCATACATTGTAAATGTATAAAAATAAGAATGCATATGCAACGTAAAAAAATGAAAATACTTTTACAGATGAAAAAATATAATAAATGTATAAAAATAAATCTCAAGATCTTCCAGTTTTTTTTCTTTTCTTAATCTGTTTTGAAAGATGGTGAAAATTTTATATGTTATAACTTGAGAAAAATTATTTATATCCTTACTGCTCCTTTTAAAAATCTAAAATGTAAAATGTGTTGTTTCCCTGTTTTGGTTGTTAAAAAATTCAGGTTTTATTTTCCACATTTTTTTTTAAAAAAAGAATAGCCATTTTCCCCCAAAACTTAAAGTTAAACAAAATTAAAGTAATGAAAACGTGAGAAAAAATAAATAAATATATATATATTGTACAGTATAATTATATATTCATTTCCCAAACTACAATCTCAAAAAAGAAAAAAATTATTTTTAATTGTGCAGGGAAAAAGAGAGGTTTTTGCAGAAACGTCGAATCCCCCCCCCTCCGGGAGTTTAATGTATTACTACGCGTAATTCTCCAGCGTAATAATCTTGCATATGGTCCTTTATTTTATTGCTGATCAATACACTGAATCCAATAGTTAAATATTAAAAAAAAAACCCGAAATTTCGGAGATATTTATCGGATAAATTTTAATAAATAAGGTGTTGTTTGAATTCTTTTTATAATCATCAGACAAATCTTTGAAAAACATGCCAGCCTTTCCAAAATTTTTATTAAATCCGTCAGAATTTATTAAAAAATGTACAGCTCTTTCTAATGTGAGATTGTTTTGATCGTTCCTGAGTTCCTCTCAATTTACTATCAAGCAAATTTTGTCTTGTTACACACATCCGAGCCTGTTTTGTATTTCGTTTTACATATGTTTCATTACTGAAATTAATAAATGCATTTCTTTCATTCATCTCACAATAATTGAAATATATCATTAGAATACTAAAGTATATTATTGCGAATCTTTTATTTTGCAGCAATATCTTCTTAAATTTCAAATAAAACCCTCCCAAGATTAATAGTTCTACGGAATTTCATCCTTTTAGTAAAATAAAATATTAGTATAATAATAAAATTATTTTAATGCATTTTTTTAAAAATCAGAACGATGTGATTGTCAAAAAGATCACCAAAGAAAAATAGAAGTCTTTATGCAAGTTTGAATAAGAGTAATAGTAGCAATTGAGACAGACATTAACAAACTTTTTTACGAGGTCCAATAAAAAGCTATCTTTCTATTTTAATGCGACTGATTTAATCTATCGATGTAAGATCGCTATTTGTTATGTGAAGCCTCAATTCATCAATTAGCTGCAGGTTTTATATATTTCTGAAAGTCTTCAAAAGTTAGCACATCTGAAAATTTTAAATAGTAATAAAAATATAAATGCGAAATATGAAGTATAATAGATTAAAAATTAATATTGTTAAGCTGAGTATCAAGCATTAAAAATAACTAGCAAAACCAAGAACTAAGTTATATTTTTATCTGAAAACCCTCTTAGGATTCTAGTATAACTTATGTGGTTGAAGGAAACGATTTTGATGAACTTAGCTACAACAGAATCATTTATTATGGAAAGTAGCAAAGAAATAATTGACTTGCATAATATTTCTAGGATTTCAAAACTGAATGAATACTTTATACCTTTTTTTAAAAAAAGAAATACAGTTTCCTAATTTTCTTTACAAAATATGTACTGTTAAACGTTTTTTTCTTAAATGTATTTATGTTGCATGTAAATGTTAAAATTTTAATATAAATAACTATGCAGCTAATGATTGTTTACTTATGGAATTTGTAAAAATTATGAAAAATCAACTATACAAGGTTTTTCGATTTAAGAAAAATTTATTACTTGTACAGCTTTGACATAAGATGGAATGCACCACCTTTTAAGCTACTTTACTGCACAAACCATTGTATTTTTCAAATGGTTTTGGATTATACCTACTGTATTAAAAAGTGTTGTGTAACTAATATTGTTGACAGTCTTAAAAAAAGTAGACAATTGATTGCTTTTAAAACTAAATAAAATATTAACTTGTATTGCATTTCCCATCATATAAATATTACTTACTAATTAATTACATTACACAATCTTTAATGCTTTAGAAAGTCTTTCACAACTGTGATGCAATTATAATGTATATGTCACCACAGCTGAAAATCCATCTAGCACTTTTTAAGATCAAAAAGTCATTCAAGACTTTCAGAGATGTAAGAATATTTACTTCATTCATCTGGTTGATACACAGAACACATATAAAGCAACCTGAAAAACTATAACTATTTAAAGTATTTATAAAACAAATTGTATATCAAAAACTGGTCCATTACTGGACAAAAAATAAATAAATCCTTATTAGTACATCTATACCATAAAAAAGACAATCACATTATATCATTACTTTCACTACCACTTTCCTCATCACCCATGAAATGTAACATATGAATGAAATACCTGTTTCTAAATAGGCAAGGCAGATTTTCAAGGTCTATTCTGTATACAAATAGAACAAATATTAAAATTTATTATTAAGAGTTATTTACACATAAATTAAAACACATTGCTTACTTTAGTATATACTTTTATTTGTATTGATAGCAAGCATTAACATCACCTGATTCTATATATTTTATATTAAACTCTTACCTGCAAAAAGTATACATATATTTTCTAAATTCGTATGTTCCAAAAGCAAAATCAATTTTTTTGCCTAAAATTTTATTAAGAATGAATGATATAAAAAATTACCATACTCCCATCACTTTCCAAAATTTGTGTCGTAACATTCAACTGCAATGGAATCTCTATCCTGCATGATTTTTAAATTATATGCTTCTAATATACTGTCATAAACCATTTGTGACAAAAATTTGGTCATTTTTGATAATTACTTACCTCCTCATCTGATATAAAAATATACAACAACTTTAGCCCATAAAAACATAGCTAAATGTCTTGGAAAACATAAAACAACTCCACTACAAGCATATATCAGGTGTTAAAGATACAGTTAAGTTTTTTTTGCAAATAGTTTTTGAATTGAGTAATGCTGACTTGCCTGAGCTTGAATGTTTTCTTTCTTGACAACTAAATAAAAAACATTCCAGAGTTTTCCTTTTTATATCCCCAATAGTTGGCTTAAATATTTGCTGCTAGTTCAAATGCTGATTGGGAGGTAGGTACATGAGGATCAGGTAAATAAAATTCTTTAGTAATTACTTTTTATCTTTCTTTTACTGAATTGCATGTTGAGACAATTGTTCCTGAACTATTTTACCTTGCAATAAACAATTTAATACTACAAGTAGAAGTTCAGTCTCCTGGTTTTTCTTATGTCATTACATATTTCTTTGGCGGAAGACCCCACACCACACTTTCTATCTGAGATATGGAAAGAAGTATATTCAACATTTTCAACAACATGGAATCTCTCAAACAATTTAAGAATGAACTTAATATGTTTACATGGTGCATGATTATCTGAGCATTCACATGTATACCAAGCTGAACATGATAATTTTACACACCTGTAATGGCATTGATCACACACACACATAACCTCTTTCTGAAATGCTACCATAATCTTTTTAACAACATAAAATACATCTCCATTAGTCTGCAATTTTACAAACCAAGAATTTGTTGCCTGGTCATAAATATCTGTCAGGAATCTTCAATTCATTTTGAAATGGAAATAGGTTGTGAGGATATAAACTGGGGAGAGTACCATTTAAAATTCTATAATGTGCTAAATATGTGTCATGCTGTATTTTCAACAAACTATCTGCTTGACAGTTAAATTTTCATTTTAAAATAATTGGACATTCATGTATTGTGAATAGATTAACAATATATATTTTTATCAGTATTGGCATGCAGAAGTAGATGATGTGACTTATACTATTAGTAGGCTGAATTACAATAATTATCATCAAAATATTTATTGAAAGCAGGCTTTTTATCAGTCGATGCAATTTTAAAATTTTCCATTATTTGTTTACATCTGATTGAACTTATTCCTTCCAAATGAGCTACTAGAGAAATTTCCCTTCGCATTTCAAAATTGGAAAACAAGATCATTTAATCATTTCTTCCAAGTGCATTGAAGGCAATCAAAAAACAACCAAAAAAAAGCATAAATTTTCATCATTGGCGTAATGCAATTAATTTTTAACTGGGCACCCTTTCTCTCAGAATGTTGAAACACAATACATATTTCCTGTATTTAATTTATTAGTAATAACATGAGCAACAGAGTAAAGCATTCCTTATTAGTCAAGTACAATTAAACTTCTATTAACCGAATACATATTCTAATACTGAAGATTTTTCAATACCCATTTCAAGATTAGCTTTAATGATCTATAAATTTATAAACAGTTGAAATGCTTATTATCTTTAATATATTATATTTTTTTTTAGTATTCATTATAATTAATATAGATCTTTATATTTTAAATAGTTTTCTTTTATATGTCTAGGAAGCTTCACATGTTAGCAAATGTGTTAAATATCTAAATCTACAATTTCACTCATGATATGGAAAAGGTTAAGGGAAAGTTAAATCTCAACATATTGTGTAGATCTTTACATGTGATTCGTATAAAATTTTTTGCAATAGATAATACATTCCAATAATGATTTTTTTCTTACTTTAATTAAATAAATGTATTTTCTTATTAAGAATAGCATTATTACCTTTGGTTGGATCCTAGCAGGGCACCCTTCTTTTACAAGAACACCTCCAGAAAATTTGTATTTTCTATTATTATTCTCACAATCATTTAAAAATTTAGCCAAACAATTTACCTCATATATTTACGCTAATTTTTCATAACAATCAATAGAACTTTCGATTTAACGACAAGAAAAAGTTTTACACTCACGAGATCCGCCAAGTGGGCAATCACCCAGCAGGAACTAAAAAAATAATGAATCTACTACAATAGTAAATACCTGGAAATTTTAAAACGTATTATTAAAACATTATAAATAATCAAAGCATAAAATTTTTACATTCACGTGATTGGAGAATCCAGCTTTTACACGGCAGAAGCTAGAAAGTCGATGAACGGAAAATGTTAATTACATCAAATCAAAGCACAAAATAAAATAAAAATACAATATAAAAAGAGTAAAATAATAATAATTCAAAATTATGAATCAAAGTTTTTAGTTGTTCACATAAGTTAGAAATTCCATAAATCAGCAAATATGTTAAAATAATGGAAAACTTAACAGGAAATTGATACAATATAAAAACTGCAAAAAAATGTATCAATCAAACATTATAATTCAAAGTTATGAAATACCTAATCAATAAATCTTCCCGCTAGAATTTTATATACGAACCTTTCAGCACGAGCGCTATAGCAATAATGATTTTAGTAGGTTCAATTAAGCCAACGATGAACTTGGCGATTTTCAAAAAGAGGCCAAAAATATCAAAGTAACCCATCCTTGTTTGTAGATTATAGGAATAGGTGCTGCCAACGAAATTGCGCATTACTTGTCGGGTCTTGTTTGTTCCTTTCATCTGTCACTATCGATGTGATAGTGACAGATAAAAGGAACAAACAAGGCCGGACGTGTAATGCGCAATTTCGTTGGCAGCACCTATTCCTATAATCTACAAACAAGGATGGGTTACTTTGATATTTTTGGCCTCTTTTTGAAAATCGCCAAGTTCATCGTTGGCTTAATTGAACCTACTAAAATCATTATTGCTATAGCGCTCGTGCTGAAAGGTTCGTATATAAAATTCTAGCGGGAAGATTTATTGATTAGGTATTTCATAACTTTGAATTATAATGTTTGATTGATACATTTTTTTGCAGTTTTTATATTGTATCAATTTCCTGTTAAGTTTTCCATTATTTTAACATATTTGCTGATTTATGGAATTTCTAACTTATGTGAACAACTAAAAACTTTGATTCATAATTTTGAATTATTATTATTTTACTCTTTTTATATTGTATTTTTATTTTATTTTGTGCTTTGATTTGATGTAATTAACATTTTCCGTTCATCGACTTTCTAGCTTCTGCCGTGTAAAAGCTCGATTCTCCAATCACGTGAATGTAAAAATTTTATGCTTTGATTATTTATAATGTTTTAATAATACGTTTTAAAATTTCCAGGTATTTACTATTGTAGTAGATTCATTATTTTTTTAGTTCCTGCTGGGTGATTGCCCACTTGGCGGATCTCGTGAGTGTAAAACTTTTTCTTGTCGTTAAATCGAAAGTTCTATTGATTGTTATGAAAAATTAGCGTAAATATATGAGGTAAATTGTTTGGCTAAATTTTTAAATGATTGTGAGAATAATAATAGAAAATACAAATTTTCTGGAGGTGTTCTTGTAAAAGAAGGGTGCCCTGCTAGGATCCAACCAAAGGTAATAATGCTATTCTTAATAAGAAAATACATTTATTTAATTAAAGTAAGAAAAAAATCATTATTGGAATGTATTATCTATTGCAAAAATTTTTATACGAATCACATGTAAAGATCTACACAATATGTTTAGATTTAACTTTCCCTTAACCTTTTCCATATCATGAGTGAAATTGTAGATTTAGATATTTAACACATTTGCTAACATGTGAAGCTTCCTAGACATATAAAAGAAAAACTAGTTGTATAGAAATATCAAAGATTCTGTATTCCAATTATTAATGGAATATCTTGGTAGAATCACTCTTTATAAAGACTATTAAGGGATCAGTATAATATATTTTTCAAAGCATAATCAAGCATTTCAACTGGTTTATAAAACTTGTATAGAGTTCATTAAAGCTAATCTTGAAATGGGTATTGAAAAATCTTCAGTATTAGAATATGTATTCGGTTAATAGAAGTTTAATTGTACTTGACTAATAAGGAATGCTTTACTCTGTTGCTCATGTTATTACTAATAAATTAAATACAGGAAATATGTATTGTGTTTCAACATTCAGGGAGAAAGGGTGCCCAGTTAAAAATTAATTGCATGGAACAGCTTTAGTATCGCCCACCCATCCAATTTGGCGCAAATGTATTGAGCAAATGTTCCAATTGCATTACGGCCAATGATGACCAAACAGTTTCACATGCTTTTAAAACATATTTCGGAATAGTGTTTGGCTTTGCAATTGGCACCTTCAATGCACTTGGAAGAAATGGTTAAATGATCTTGTTTTCCAATTTTGAAATGCGAAGGGAAATTTCTCTAGTAGCTCTTTTGGAAGGAATAAGTTCAATAAGATGTAAACAAATAATGGAAAATTTTAAAATTGCATCGACTGATAAAAAGCCTGCTTTCAATAAATATTTTGATGATAATTATTGTAATTCAGCCTACTAATAGTATAAGTCACGTCATCTACTTCTGCATGCCAATACTGATAAAAATATATATTGTTAATCTTTTCACAGTACATGAATGTCCAATTATTTTAAAATGAAAATTTAACTCTCAAGCAGATAGTTTGTGGAAAATACAGCATGACACATATTTAGCACATTATAGAATTTTAAATGATACTCTCCCCAGTTTATATCCTCACAACCTATTTCCATTTCAAAATGAATTAAAAATTCCTGAAAGATATTTATGACCAGGCAACAAATTCTTGGTTTGTAAAATTGCAGACTAATGGAGATGTATTTTATGTAGTTAAAAAGATTATGGAAGCATTTCAGAAAGAGGTTGTGTGTGTGATCAATGCCATTACAGGTGTGTAAAATTATCATGTTCAGCTTGGTATACATGTGAATGCTCAGATAATCATGCACCATGTAAACATATTAAAGTTCATTCTTAAATTGTTTGAGAGATTCCATGTTGTTGAAAATGTTGAATATACTTCTTTCCATATCTCAGATAGAAAGTGTGGCGTGGGGTCTTCCGTCAAAGAAATATGTAATGACATAAGAAAAACCAGGAAACTGAACTTCTATTTGTAGTATTGAATTGTTTTTTGCAAGGTAAAATAGTTCAGGAACAATTGTCTCAACATGCAATTCAGTAAAAGAAAGGTAAAAAGTAATTACTAAAGAATTATTTACCTGATCCTCATGTACCTACCTCCCAATCAGCATTTAAACTAGCAGTAAATATTTAAGCCAACTATTAGGGATTTAAAAATAAAAAGAAAAACTCTGGGATGTTCTTTTTTTAGTTGTCAAGAAAGAAAACATTCAAGCTCAGTCTAGTCAGCATTACTCAATTCAAAAACTATTTGCAAAAAAACTTAACTGTATCTTTAACACCTGATATATGCTTGTAGTGTTGTTTTATGTTTTCCAAGACATTTAGCTATGTTTTTATGGGGTAAAGTTGTATATTTTTATATCAGATGAGGAGGTAAGTAATTATCAAAAATAACCAAATTTTTGTCACAAATGGCTTTATGACAGTATATTAGAAGCATATAATTTAAAAATCATGCAGGATAGAGATTCCATTGCAGTTGAATGTTACCACACAAATTTTGGAAAGTGATGGGAATATGGTAATTTTTTATATCATTCATTCTTAATAAAATTTTAGGCAAAAAAATTGATTTATACTTTTGGAACATATAAATTTAGAAAATACATGTATACTTTTTGCAGGTAAGTGTTTAAATATAAAATATATAGAATCAGGTGATGTTAATGCTTGCTATCAATACAAGCAAAAGTATATACTAAAGTAAGTAATATGTTTTAACTTATGTGTAAACAATTCTTTATAATAACTGATTCATCATTTCGATAATATTTGTGCTATTTGTTATACAGGAATAGACCTTGAAAATTTGCCTTGCCTATTTAGAAACAGGTATTTCATCCATATGTTATATTTCATGGGCGATGAGGAAATTGGTAGTGAAAGTAATGATATAATGTGATTGCCTTTTTTATGGTATAGATGTACTAATAAGGATTTATTTTTATTTTTTGTCCAGTAATGGACCAGTTTTTGATATACTATTTGTTTTATAAATACTTTAAATAGTTAAAGTTTTTCAGGTTCCTTTATATGTGTTCTGTGTATCAACCAGAGATGAATGAAGTAAATATTCTTACATCACTGAGAGTCTTGAATGACTTTTTGATCTTAAAGAGTGCTAGATGGGATTTTCAGCTGTGGTGACATATACATTATAATTGCATCACAGTTGAGAAAGACTTTCTAAAGCATTAAAGATTGTGTAGTGTAATTAATTAGTAAGTAATATTTATATGATGGGAAATGCAATATAAGTTAATATTTTATTTAGTTTTAAAAGCAATCAATTGTCTACTTTTTTTAAGACTGTCAACAATATTAGTTACACAACACTTTTTAATACAGTAGGTATAATTCAAAACCATTTGAAAAATACAATGGTTTGTGCAGTAAAGTAGCTTAAAAGGTGGTGCATTCAGTCTTATGTCAAAGCGGTACAAGTAATAAATTTTTCTTAAATCAAAAAACCTTGTATAGTTGATTTTTCATAATTTTTACAAGTTCCATAAGTAAACAATCATTAGTTGCATAGTTATTTATATTAAAATTTTAACATTTACATGCAACATAAATACATTTAAGAAAAAAACGTTTAACAGTACATGTTTTGTAAAGAAAATTGGGAAACTGTATTTCTTTTTTTAAAAAAAGGTATAAAGTATTCATTCAGTTTTGAAATCCTAGAAATATTATGCAAGTCAATTATTTCTTTGCTACTTTCCATTATAAATGATTCTGTTGTAGCTAAGTTCATCAAAATCGTTTCCTTCAACCACATAAATTATACTAGAATCCTAAGAGGGTTTTCAGACAAAAATATAACTTAGTTCTTGGTTTTGCTAGTTATTTTTATAATGCTTGATACTCAGCTTAACAAATATTAATTTTTTTAAATACTATTAATACTTCAATATTTTCGCGATTTATACTTTTGTATTACTATTTAAAAAATAATTTTCCGGATGTGCTAACTTTTGAAGACTTTCAGAAATATATAAAACCTGCAGCTAATTGATGAATTGAGGCTTCACATAACAAATAGCGATCTTACATCGATAGATTAAATCAGTCGCATTAAAATAGAAAGATAGCTTTTTATTGGACCTCGTAAAAAAGTTTGTTAATGTCTCTGTCTCAATTGCTACTATTACTCTTATTCAAACTTGCATAAAGACTTCTATTTTTCTTTGGTGATCTTTTTGACAATCACATCGTTCTGATTTTTAAAAAAATGCATTAAAATAATTTTATATTATTATACTAATATTTTATTTTACTAAAAGGATGAAATTCCGTAGAACTATTAATCTTGGGAGGGTTTTATTTGAAATTAAAGAAGATATTGCTGCAAAATAAAAGATTCGCAATAATATACTTTAGTATTCTAATGATATATTTCAATTATTGTGAGATGAATGAAAGAAATGCATTTATTAATTTCAGTAATGAAACATATGTAAAACGAAATACAAAACAGGCTCGGATGTGTGTAACAAGAAAAAATTTGCTTGATAGTAAATTGAGAGAAACTCAGGAACGATCACAACAATCTCATATTAGAAAGAGCTGTACATTTTTTAATAAATTCTGACGGGATTTAATAAAAATTTTGGAAAGGCAGGGCATGTTTTTCAAAGATTTGTCTGATGATTATAAAAAAGAATTCAAACAACACCTTATTTATTAAAATTTATCCGATAAATATCTCCGAAATTTCGGGTTTTTTTTTAATATTTAACTATTGGATTCAGTTTATTGATCAGCAATAAAATAAAGAAATGTTGAAAAAATTTGCTTAGTATAAAAAATGCATAAAATAACAATTGAATACCATGAAATTAGTAAAATTAGAAACCTGTGTTGCTCCATGACCCAATCGATCAATTTAAAACATTGTCAGCATATATATATACCTGATAAGGTTTGGGCTAAAAAAACAAATTAAAAACTTCCTTACTGATATCACTATGCACCCTAAGCTTAACATTTATAAAAACAAAATATAGACCTTTATAAATCGTTTCTAGGTTTAAAAAGAAGGGGGGGGGGACATTGTTTTAGCGAAATGATTTTATGTTCATTGCAACAATATGCGTATAATATTAATTGGATAATTCCAAATGAGTTAAAATGGCTAATAATTCTATTAGGGATGTTTAAATCACCTAAACCTTGAAGTAAACCGCTTTTCAAGATTTGGCTGTGAAATAAGCAATTATGTGCTGCCGACCCTGATTTAGGGGTGCGAGATTCCAAAGATGAAAGGCGGAGACAGAAAGTCTGATTGCCTTCTTCTCGGAAAAGGGAATGATTTACTTTTGACATTTATTGGAGGCATCTGGTCAAAGTGGTTCAACAGTATCGGGGCTTAGAGAGGTGTGGTCTGAAAGACTACCGCGTGACATAGATCTATAGTTATACTGAGAACAGCAATATTTTCTTCCTCAATTGATTTATCTGTAAAACAGTTGAAATGATTAAAGATAAAAAAATTTCCTACACATCATAAGGGGAAAATCAGATACATAAACGAAGCAAAGTTTTTATAAGAATGTAAATACGCATTAAAAATAGATCTATCATAAAATAATTTGAATCAAATATAAGCTGAAATTAACTATGCAATTATAAAGAAAAACGTCGGAATTTAGTGAAGAAATTTCTATGTAAAGTTCAAAAAGTATTTTTCATGTTTTTTCCTGCGTTCACATAAAATTGAATAAGCGAAATATTTTATAAAGCTTTGCAATAAAATTCCATGTGTAAGAATATTAACAATTGTTAAATACAGTTAGATCATTTTTACAAGTGGTAAAAATACAGCAAAATTGCATTTCATATAATACATCAATATCTTTTTATAATCCTAAGAAAAACTTTTCTTATTAATATATAAAAAATTATTTAACGTATGTTCAAATTTTGAAACGCTAGCAAGTAGTAAATCATTTGAAAAATGTTTCGGATGGTACCAAGTAATGAGATACGCACAATATTATTTATAAGTTCTAAAAAACATGTCTACTTTGCTAGAAGGGTTAGCTATCCAAAATACTAAATATTATGAAGTACAGACAATTGCACAGGAAAATCAAACATATACAATAACATAAAAATTTTCATGAAACTAGTTTAGCTGTTAATATTTTTGTTTTTTAATCTTTTTTTTTTTTAAAAAAATACGTATATTTCCGAATACGGTGAAAATTGTTTAACACGAAACTGATTATTTTGGAAATGAAATATTTTTTCGTGTTAAAGGATATAGTAAAAAAACAAACATATTTCACCAAAATTAAGTTTATTAGAGTACATTTTATTTATATAGATCTAAATATTCATGTATCTAATAAAAATCAATGAAACAAAAACATTCATAAGAACTTAATGAAATTTATTGCAAAATTTTAAATTTTTTGAAAAACAAAACATTTATTGAGTTTTGGGAAAATAATCTGATGAAAAAAATTTACTAGTTAACAATGGCGTTACGTAGAATATTAGGGCCTCCATGCAAAATCAGATTTTGGGCCCCAAGCCATATCTTACAAAGAATTGCAAAACCGTAACACACTGGGCTCCCCCCCCCCACACACACACGTTGCGGGAGCGTACATTACGCCACTGATATCAAACATCGTTTTGCTTAGAAATCTAGCAAATCTTTCAATTTTGAATTTCTTTGGTAATCTTTCTTCACGAGATACAAATACTATAGGCCCAGACCTAGTTAGAGTCTGATAAATTAAGGCCTTTTTGCAGAAGTGGATTAAGCGGCTGGATGGCCGCCAGGGGCTCTAAACTTGAGCAATTCTTACCACAAGATTTGTACAATTTATACGCACAGAAGGCTTCACACACAGCACATTTATACATCTTTATATTTAGTACAGTAAGCAGGGATGTCTTTAGACTTCTTGGGGCCCTGGGCCCTTTCGCAAAAGTAGACCCTGAGCCTCTGCACAAATGTAGGCCCCAACTATGACGCATAAAAGTAAACAGTGCGTAGCATACGTTGTCAAATATTCGTACAAATCCCAAACAAATAAATGTGTATGACTTACAATTGCACAAATCGACTAGGCCTATATAAGCACGACGGTCATCACATGTAGCCAGTTGACATATTATCCGAAATTCCAAGTTTTAATTTCCAATTTTTTTAAAGTTAAGGTTTATCTTGAGCAATTGAGTTTTTATATAGCTATACATTTTATTACGAGATTTTAAGTTTAACGAACCTTTTCACTATTTTAGTTTATTACTCTTGAATTCATGGGCCTCAAACCTTTTACCGCCAGGGTCCTCCAACTAACTTAATCCGTCTCTGTCTTTGTATTGGAATCAGATCTCGAACGCCACTTATATAAATGTCGAAGTCTCAGTGTTATTTAAAAAAATTATTTCAGGATATTACTGGAATCTGTCATTAAATGTAATTTTCTAATATATAAAAGAAAGTTTTTTTAAAAAAATTAAAATGAAATGAATTTAAGGCATTAGATAATTCAGTATTATAAAAAGGTTTTTTTTCGATTGGAAAACACCATAAATTGTATTAAAATGATTTCATCCTATATATGAATTTCACAAACTCCCCAGTTATTTCATTTCATACCTGTTTCTATAAAATTCATCAGGTTTAGAAAGTTTTATTGCAATTTTTATATTCATTTGCTTGCATTAGAATTTATATTTGGGTTATGGTCAGGCTAAAAAAAAAAATGTGCTATGGTTTCGAATCTTGATTTCATTTCACGACCCTTTGTTTTGAATATCGTAGTATGCTTCATATTAAACGAAATTGATCCTTGCAATCCTTAGACGGCGTAATATGGATGGGAGAAACGAGATACGTGTAACATATTTGTCACTAGCATTTCAGAAATTCGAGGTACTGCGTCGCCTATCCAAATTAAAATTTTCAGTTGTTTGTGATTCCAAACCATTTATTTATAGTACTAATATTACCTTTAATGAATATGTTATGTGTATTGAAATCAGTAATTCAAGGAAGAAAATTTTGAGAAAATCCCTTAAATAGTATAAATACTTTACTGTAATAAACTAAAATTTTCTGACTTACAAATTTATGCAGCATATAATACGAAAGTCATTTTCATTTACATTATTAGGAATAAATGTATGCATTCCATATGATATTGTCAACCACGTTGAAATATTTAGTGAAAACATGCACAGATTATCCAGAATATAAACGTTTTTGACGAATGTTAACATTTTGACTTGAAAATAATAAATTAACTTCAATTTTTTTAATTAATGGTCGTTACAGTAAACGTCATCCTATTGATGCGAGCTGCTAATTTATTTTTCACTACTTTTCACAAAACATCAAATTTAATCAGTTAATTCCATTTATTTAATACTTAAATCCGTCAAAATATATTTTATATATATATTTTTTAAAAAAAATGTTAGTAGTACTCAGTGGCTTAAAGTATACCTCCGCATCGCAGGGAGGCCCAGGATTCAAGGGGCCCCATATAGACTGACTGATGTCGAATAAGTAATCCTTTGTAAGATCCGGCTTGGGGCTCAAAACCAGACTTTATAGAGGGTCCCTAATATTTTCCGTGAGACAATTGGTGGTACTTAAAAAACTTTATAGATGACCGCCCTTCCTTTGTAAGCCCATTACAACCAAATTTATAAAATCTGAGAAGTCCTAAGTTTTCGTATGTATTCTAAGGGAAAAAATTATAGTGCTCATCTTAAAAAAATCGCATCTATATTTATATACGAAATGTTCACTTAAACTTTTTGCTAGATATAATTTAACAGAAATGTGTTTATAAATTTTGTATAACATATTTTTTACGGTTCAGTTTTATTAATTAAAATGTTTGAATTTTACTATTGCAAAGTATTTTATGCGTGCTTCAGCATTGATTTTTAAGAACTTTTATGTAAGATTTTGCATCTTTAATTTCTAAATAAAACATAAAATTTGTACTTTTAAAATCTTTTAATTACATGTTTCGAAAATAAGATATAAATATTTGTCATGCATAACACTGTTTGGAGCTTCTTGATTTTACAAATTTCTGTGTGCATGTGAATATTTGGTACATATGATGTTGATTGTATTGCGATTCACGATTACTTGTAACAAAATGAAGGGGAAATTTTTGAAGCTAATTTTTGAAAATGCATATGAAGTTTTATTTTTCACTTTTTTTTTCTGTTAAGTACAAACTTTAAAGCATCAAAGAAAATTTTGTTATGGAATTATTCAATTTTTTTCAATAGCAAAAAGTATGGACACAAAAAGAATAAAAACTGATTGGCTTTCTTCCTTTTTCACTAGATAACTTTTGAAGGATGTACATTATAGTTCTACATTCTTTTATAAAATTGAAAACGGAAGAATGCTTGTGTATTCTGAAAAAAAAACCTAAAATTTTAAATTTATCTGCTATTTAAGTATTTCTTAAAATTAAAAACAAATTTAAACAATTCAGAGAGAAAATCCTTCCTTTCCTTGTTATTGTTACTAATGCCACCTGTCTGACGTAGTCAGATCGAGGCCCACGATATTCATCATGGCATTGGCTAGACTGTACGCCTGTCGTTAGCCGTAGCTTTGAGTACCATGTAGGTGACAGTACGATTTGGCTCGGTTCCACCCCAATTTTGAGAGAGAACACCTTGGGAGTGGTCAGGGGCCTCTCTTTCCTTTCCTTTGTGTATATGATGTTGCGAATTTACTTATTGAAAATTTATGTTATTTTTCAATTTTTTTCATTTTTCCAAGTGTTACTTGAAAATAAGCTTCAGGTTCCATGAAAAATGCGTCTTAAACTTACACAGGAAGCTATTTCTTCTTGTTAATTTTTTTAATAACAGTATTATTCATAATAAGCTATTTTCCTCTTCGAGTATTTCGCCACAACTCGTATCTGTAATAAATAGATTTATGTAATTTTGTCCCACTCCCACTTTTGCAGGGGTGTTTTTTAAAAATAATTATAATATTGTATCATTTTTATGCTTATTTTTTGTATCGTTTCCTGGTCTATCCCGTGTTAAATCGAACCTGGGTAATCTCACTAAAGTTTACTCAGGAAAACTCATACACATACCTGTAAGTAGTATGTGGCTTTACTTTCCTCTGTTCTGCGTGAGTGAATATTAACGTCGCCCTGTTCAGACGAGGGCTTTTGGAGACGAACCTCGTAATTTTGAACCATGGTCAAGTGACAAGGACGACGCCAGAGCTGGCATCACCTCTCCTAACTACCACACCAACGGGAGGATTTTTGAGCTCTCAACAGATTTGACGTGCATTGCGCCCCTACACGGCGGGTCTTCAGTGGTACTGGGCTCGAACTCATGACATACCAGCC
>BMAO01026089.1:0-25625 GCA_019973975.1 Trichonephila clavata
TTCACCTTGTATCTTTCTTGTCACCTCTAGTTAACTAAACTTCTAACCTTCTAACTTTCTGTTATCTATTCTCTCCACTTCTAACTCACTAACCATCTTAACTCTCGAACAAGAACTATATATAATAAATTTACTTTGCATATCACATTTTCTTCTTAGGAGAAGATTGATAAGTTTTGCTGGCCCCAAATCATATCCAAGAGGATTATTAATAGGAGGTCGCGTATGATCCGTCACAATTTCAACATCATTTCACGCAAGTCTTAATAAAATGTGGGTTCATTGTTTTTCGGAATTCCTTTCTTTGGTATTTTGTTCTTCCTGACCATTTTTATAATAGCTTTCATCTGTTTAAGTTTAAGGAAAATGCAGAAAAAGGTTGTTAATGCTCTATTACTTAAATATTTATGGATCATTTTTTGCTATATATGCATAATACTGCTGAGATGGTTTATATTCAAAATATATTGCTCACATTTTCGTGTACTAATATAAAAATCAATATTTACAGAAAATGTAATACAGAGAATAGCAACGATATTTCCTTGCAGTACATGCCTAAAAACATTCTGTTTTAAATTTAAATATATTTTATTACAAATATCTATTTATTGTTGAAAAAAGTTGCGAATTTCTTTCACAAAGATTTTATTTTATCCGATTTCCATTGCATAATTGCTGCCAAATGCCCACAATACATAATGAATAAAGAATTCGGCAAATCTTTTTTATCAGAGAAGAAAAGTTTTTAATATTTGAATGTTCTTCTGGTAATTTACTTTACACGAATAAATGCAAAATGTAACTCTAATTAATAATTGATTACATAAAAAAAAAACATGAGAGTCTTCAGATGGCATTAACATAAGACCTACGATAGAACAAACCATGAATAAAAGGAAAACAATAAAAGAAACAAAACATAAACATATAAATGACGTACAGAGGAATTTTAAAAGCTCTCGATGTCTTACATGCATATATGCAATTTAGATTTTGTCTCTATGTTACAAAACAACTGGCAAAAGAAAAAATACTAATCAAATATAATTCTTGTATGAAAGTTCGAGAATAATAAAGTTCCGTAGAATGCAAAACTTGTGCTTTGCATCGACAAATATGTAAGTCAAATATGTGATGTGTATGATATGTATACAAATATGTGATCAAATTGGGCTTGAGAGCTTAAAAATATGTAACAATATGATAGATTTCATTTTACTAGATATTATTTTATCAAATGAACTAAGGAGGCTTGATAAAATATGCTAATGAATAATATTTTTCTTCTTATTATTAAAATGCTAATGGATACACAAGCAAACAATAAAATATCAACTAATATGAAACTCAACTAATTCAAATTAATTTTTTTAATAAATAAAAAAATTCCGATGCGGAGATTTTTTTTAAATCTTCCTTAATATATTAATAATTTAGTCATTAATTAACAACGACAATTATATAATTATTTAACTTAATTTCTTTTAAAATGCTATAATTTATACAATAAAACCACATTATAGATTATCTTCAAAGAAAATTAAAAATAAAACTGAACACTATATACATATAAAGTTTTCTTTAAAAACCAGTAGTTCAAAATGAATTTTAAGAAAAATCTCAGAGCTGCTGTTTATTATTTGGCATTATTCTACGAACTACTTGGCGATTTTAGGATGACAACAGAAATTACAAGCAGCAAGCGTGCAGCAACCTCAATAAAAGCTTTATAATGGGAGAATCATTATTCAATTGTAGCAGATTCACTTCTTTTACAATGGATCCACATTTTTATTTGACACTTTCTCTTTTATTTTATTTTACTGAGGCATGACACGTGTTATGAGCTAGTGCTTAAAGTCTAAGCTGCGAATTTATCCGTTTAGGAATAGTAAAACATTTTGGCCTCTTGTCTTATGTTAAGAACTAAATTATCTCTACATACATATGTATACTCTTCCTCAATTTTTAATTTAACGGTAAGGTTCTACGGGATTCTGATGGAATTTTAGCCAATCTGTATTATTCTATTTTTCTTATGGAAACTGAAGAACATCTTCAAAACTTCATTAATAGTCATACAAATGTATATGCTGTTCCTCTTTAAATACTAATATAGTTTATATTGTAGTTCAAATTGAGTTAAATTTGCTGTGGGCACTGGCTAGCTAGGTATCCAAAGGCCCTGGTGCTAAAAAAACGAGGGCCCTGTCTTGGTTAAATTTTATCAAGTAAAAAAAGTAAAAATAAATGAAAATTTTAAATATGTGCAAAGCTACAATTTTTGTTTACTAACTTCTCTTTCTTGGCATTATCTGCGCTTAAACACACTACTGGATTTCTTACCCCCCCCCCTAATTTCAGTTTTATAATTTATGCAATACATTTCGTATGTGCTCGAGTACTTAGGAAACTAGCTTACTATGAATCAGATTGTTATTAAAAATAGAATGTAACTAGGAAAGAAAAGCCTCTTGTATAGGTTTTTAAGATGTAATAAAAAGAATGGTAAGATTTTTTTTTTCACAGAACTTTCAAGTAACTGTTTATAGCAAAATGAAAAAAAAAATTGAAAATAATATAAACTTTTCAATAAGTAAAGTTCGCAAAACTAAACAAACAACGAAAAAAATTTAGGGGAATTCCCTACAAGTACGAAACTATTTTCAACTAAATTACCATGATTATAGTTATATTTTGCAACCTTTTATATTTGTATCTTAAAGTTGGGGAAAATTATCGCAAGTTCGGCTTGATCGGTGGTCAGGGTCCGAGGCCTTTCCCCAGAGCTTGAGGGCCCCGGTGAACGGCACCGCCCAACCCATTGGTAGCTACGCCACTGTCTGTAAGATTTGGTAAAGAATATCTTCCCCCTAAAATCATGAGATAAATAAAAATCGGGGAAATATGAAAATTTAGCGACCCAATACCTCAGTGAAAAAACGTGAAACCACGGAATGACTGCAGTTCGAAACCTTTAGTACTACGTAAAACCAGATATCAATCATTGGCATGACCAAGTAATTTTAGCGCGTTTTTCACATGTTGTATTTTACAATATAATGCAACTAATGAACTTTTTACTAACAAAAAGTAGTGTGTGTACAATACTTAAAAAAAAATTTTTTAAACTTTTTTAAAAAATTTAAAAATTATTAAATTTAAATATGATTTGGCTCATCTAGGGCACAAATGCGACCAAATGCCGAAAACCCGAGGTCAGTCGGTTGCTTATTGGCTGAGAAAAAGGTACGACAAAACATGGAACGAAGACGAGGACGAAGACGAAATTTGCGTCCTAATAGCGCTTTTTTTACACTACGTGAAAAACGCGCTAAAAATAAGACAGGTAACTTGATAAATGAGACATTAAGGGCGAGGAGAAATAAAGTGACTCATTAAAAAAAAACCGGGCTTCGGTAATTTATAACCTGTTTCATGTGGTCTTGCAATGATTAATTTATAAATATGATAGAAAATGCTCTATAAAATGTTATTCTATAATATATAATAATATGATGGTATAATTATGATTTAAAAATTGATCCACACACATACATTCAATGAGAAGGAAGGTATTTTAAGTATTTTTAAAAATACTTCAGAAAGTTGTAAAAATAATTTTGAAAATCATTATACATTTCATACATTGTACGAGATCATGGTTCATTGACCTGAAAAATACTAGATTTCTCATTTGCTGTGAAATCCACGTAACGAAGCGAGAATTAACTGCTCTGGTAACATCCCTTAGAGGCCTCACAAATTACGTGTAAATGTCTCTGATTGTTCTAAGCAATTTCTTAATCTTTGACCTTTCTATATAGAATTGGGTGCTAGAGGAAGCATTTATAAGTTGCACTATATTTACACAATTGCTGAGCTTTGCAACGGAAAACCTGTATTATTTAAGTGAGTAAACTTTTATAAATCCGGAGATTTTTAATAAATGTAATAATATAAAATATCAGTTTTGTAAACATTGTAAAAAAAACAAAAAGATAATATAAATTCTAATGTAGTTGTGGGGTAGCTCAGTTTGACACACAAAATAAAAAGTCTCATTCAAGTCGCAGTGGACTGATTTTTATTCTCTCGGAACGACTCGACTCGACTCCTCTTTCGTTGGGAGTCTTAAGAATACACTGAATCATTATAAGCGCTAGAGGGCGCTTTACATTCTCATACACGTATACTGAACAGTAGTATAATGTAAATAACACAATATGAATAGTATAAATAACAGGTATACTGCTCCTCAGAAGAAAAAAATGCATGCAATATAAAGACATGCATGTTAAACTGAATCAAGGGTAGGGAATTTTTAGGAGTAAGCAGAACCAAACTAAAACATACAAAAATCGAAACAAACTAAAATAGAAGTTCTGCGGCTTAAGAGGTATAACAAATGTAAGCATCTGCTTGAAAGGAACAAAAGTCAAGTAAATAGAAATGTGATAAACACACTCATGGACAAAAAAATTAGTGTTATACGGTGATCGTAACTCAAAATTAAATAATGCAGCTCGAAATTGTAAGTGCGCGAAATACGGCGATGGGCACTATACGCAGGATTTTACGGTAGTTTGAAGCTCGAGAGTTTTTTTTTTTTTTGCATTCACTGATAACTGCATACAAGTATTTATTTGCAGAAATGTTACAGTAGCATAATACTTTTTCAAAGTAAATAATACATCTGGTCATATTTTAACAATTCATGTTTATTTTTTATTATAGGGTTTATAATTTATTCCCTAAATTTAAAAATAGATACGTTTTATTTATCGTAAAATCAATTTGTTATGATTTTATTAATTTTCATTGCCTGTGAAGCAAGAGGTAGGTGTACACCTCGTAATTTTAAACCATGGTCAAGTGACATGGACGATATCCAAGCTAGTATTCTCCTTCCAAGCTGTTATCCCATGCCAACGTGAGCGTGAGTGAGTGAATATTAACTTCACCCGAATCAGCTACACGAGGGCTTTGAGGACGGACCTCGTAATTTTGAACCATGGTCAAGTGGCGAGGACAACACCTGAGCTGGCATCCCCCTCTCCTGACTTTCACACCACACCAACGGGAGGACATTTGAGCCCCCACAGATTCAACGTGCATCAGCCCCTCTATACGGCAGGTCTTCAGCGGCACTATATATATAGGTTCGAACTCCTAATGAGCCTGCCTCGAGCCCATGACCTTGACCGCTAGGAAACCACGGTCACAGCAACACGAGGACTTTGAGCTTCAAAAGATTTAATGTTTCTCCTCCCCTTTACACGACAGTCATTCAGTAGCACTATGACTCAAACCCATGATTTGGCAACACCAGCCACGCGTTGAGTGACCATGACCACTTGGCTACCGTTACCATCGTAAAATCACTATTCATCTATTTAGAGCACTTTGTTACTGTAACTAACATGTTAATTTTTTCGCAAGTTTGTGAGACAATTCAAAAGATGAGAGCTGAAAGATTCGGTAAACAATAATAATACTTATAATAAGTAGATAAATTTTCCACTAGGGGCGCATTACGTTAAAATACAAACAAGCTAAAAATTTCAATATAGGCACCATTTAATTGTTAAAAACTGTTTAGGATCTAAAGTAGGGGAACTCAACCTATTTTCTGCCGGACCGCATACATATGTCAGCTGTTTCACGCGGGCCGCAACATGAGGATTAACGGAGGAAGGAATAAAGGCTTTAAGACCAGGATAACATAAAAAATTTAAAATGTGGAAATTGATCAAAATATCAAAACTCCTATTTTGCTTTTTTTAATAATTATTTTTTTAATTTGTCACTGAATTTTTCCAAAATGGAAGTGTTTAAGACACACTCTTTCACAATTTCTGCATCAGGAAAAGGTTTTCATATGATTACCAATGATGTAACAAATTTCATAGAAGAGCCTTTGTTATCGTTGTGACATTACCACTGACAAAACACTTTTTTGCTGTTGTAAAGATAATTCAAGAAAGCCTATTTATCATCTCTTGAAAAGAATCTTCGAGGAAAAGCGTCATTGGACGATTCCTGTGTATTGGTATTTTTTAAATAAACTTTCGTGACAAATCAAACAATTAACCATACTTTTCCCCCCTTCAAAATAGTCAACTTCCCAATCGCCTTGAAACAATCTATTATCTTCGAATATTTTTCGCTTGCAAGATATAAAAGATAGTTACAAATTAGTTCCACTCATAAAATGGTCGCTATTCCACTGTTGTCTATTATCACTAATCAGAAAAAAAATATATCAATTCGCACCCATACGACATCGACAGCAAAAAGCAAAATTGATCTATTTGATTTTTTAACAAAGAATTTCCCACCAAATTTTCCAGAGCAATGGGCTATGACCGGGTCACTTAAAAAGGTCCGGTGGGCCGCAGGTGGAGTATCGCTGATCTAAAGTGTTTTGTTCAATGTGAGCATAAGCTGGACAATATATGGTCAGTTTTTCACTATTGATCGGAATCCTTCTTCTCATAGGAGGAAGAAAAAGGTTAGTATTTTTTCATTGAAATCAGCTGATAACTAAAAATATTTATAAACTTTACAAAACCCAGATTCCAGTAGAGACGTGATATTTATTTCAAATGTGTCTACATTTAATGTTATTTTTAGGCTCCTTTTTTAAAACTTTTTTCCCTTCTTAGGTTTGCACATTATAGTTCTTTTTTTAAAAATTCTGTGAGTCATTAATATCTGAGTATCTTCTGATAACTATACATTATATTATATATATCATGAGTAATACCCATATAAAACCGGATTAAAACCCACCATAAAACTGACTAGATAAAAAAATATCCCTTTTTTCACAGTAAACATCTCAAAATCCATCCTACCGGATCTAACACATTAAAAGATAAGATTGACTGACTGCCACTTAAGCGTGACTGCATATTTCAATGGCATCCTCTATATCTCACTCAAGAGATAGCACTTTCGAACATCATTTAGTTACACCTCTGCAGATTCCTATGTTGGAAATTACGACAGCACACCGACAATTTACGATCGGAGTTACTAATTTTGTTTGAAAGCCGTAAAATTGTGCAGACGTTTCCTCCTTGAATAAAGCCTCCCGGTTTTGTCATTAAAACTAAAAGTAAACGTGCTGTTTCAGACAACTTTCGTTTATAAGTGTGAAAAGTTTGGTATTAAGGGCCTCTTAGGATTCTTGAAATGGTGGAGAGTTCTCTTTCTGATGATTGACAGAGTTTCTTTGATTTCTGTTTGACATAGTTTTCTTTTTTTGATCTTTTAGTTAAATATAGCTTATAATATGGGTGGGCAATTGTTTTGGTTTGAGGACCACATTGTGGAAGCGGGTAGAAGATACCGGAGGGTCACACCTTCTTAAAATTATTGCACTCATTAGTAAACTTTGCATCTCAGAAAAGGTATAAATTGTACCATAAAAATCAATAAATATAAGTAAAAAATAATAATGACAGTTTTATTCAATTTGTTTATTGTGCTAATTTTATAAAGTATTTCTCTCGATAATTCGAAGTTGAAGGGATCAATGAAAAACTTCGAATTATCAAAAGAGTGGAAAAAACTCCAAAATACTCGAAGAGAAGTTTTTTTTTTAAACGCATTTAAAATTTGAAACTATGTAATAAAACAACAATTGTACATATGTATAAAATTATTTTAAAGTAATTTTTAGAAAGTACATATAAATATCACACAGAAGTTAAAAGTCCTCTGTATATTAAAAGAATACATTCAGTATATTCATACACAATCCTACGCATCTCTTCTCAATAGTGGACCATCCTTTCTGAACACATGTGTAGCAAGGTCACGTGTTAAGCGAAAGATATGGTTGGCTGTCAACAGGTGTGGTTGGTCCATTGTCACTTGAAAAAGGAAAGCAATAAAAGTGTACTTTCACCTGATGAACCGGAAAACACTAAGAAAGGGGGCAGACAGATAGTCATGAAAGGGCTACGATACAGAGGAGACACGCAAAGACAATACAACACAAAAATTGTAATCTCCAAACTGTTTGCTACGGGACTGTACATGATGGTGAGTGTTCGAATTGTCGATAGTTTTATAAGATAACTTCGAATTATTGCGTGTTGTAGTCTGGTCAGCCACAGATTTTACTTCAAACCATTGAGTGTACCCAAATGTATTGTTTTAGTTCGAATTATCAAGTTTTTCAAGAGACTCTTCGAATTATCGAGAAGTTCGTATTATCGAAGGTTTGAATTATCGAGAGTCGACTGTATCTGTAACTGAGAGCACATTTAACTTTAGAATCAGTTTATGAGATAAATGTACTTTATCATACTTTTCTACTGTTTTTTTTTAATCTAGAGAGAGATTGCTTGTTGAAATTCTCATCAAAACCTGCAAGTTAATGTGTCCTCCAATTTGCATCTATATTTATTCTTGTTAATCCTCATGCAAGAAAAATTTTCTCACAAATATTTGTTGACCCAAATATAGAGAACATTTCCTGTCTATTAGGTTGTGACTGATCTGTACGCGTCCTTTCACTAACTCTTTGGGGATTCCTTTAGTACAAGCCTTCTTTCAACCAACTTTCACCGAGGACAGGAAAACTGGATATGCAAATTAAGTTTAATATATATATATATATTCTGTATTCGCGAGTTTGAAGATTAGTGAAGTGAGAAGGAAGATTTAAGACGTGAGGAAAACTCGGATGTGAAGAAGTGAATTGATGAGAAGCAAGCAAATCGACAGTAATACGTATACGTAAACAGTGCACGACGCATGAAGTTAGAATCTCGAAGAAGTGCTTAAGTCAACTATTAGTGTTCAAAGCCACGTCGAATTGTTTTTAGGATTGCAAAAATTCAGGTACTGTAATTTTAGTTTAAATAGAAGTTAGAGAGTTAAATTATTAACACACTTTGTGACGGATCTGTACGGTTTTCACTAACCTCCTCAATAATTCTGTGAAGTTTTATTTATTTCAACCAATCTCCACCGGGAGCCAAAGTGTGATTTATGCAAATGAGAAATATTATATAAGTTCGGGTTTCGCGAGTTAAAAAAAAGGTAGTAAAGTGAAGAGTTAGATTTTTTGAAGTCAAATGAATTGAAGCATCGGTAGATCAACACGCAGTTGTTGACAGTATTATTTATCAGTTACGCGACGAGCTACGCCGGAGAGCTGAAGATTGAAATTGGAAAACCGAGTGTGGATCCTTAGCTATCAGCCCATCCAGCCAGTAATAAATTCATCACCACGACGGAACTGCCGAAGCTACAAGAATAAGGTTAGTCATTTAGAAATTAGTGAATACGTGTACGTGTTTTAGCTGTAATTGTACGTGTTGATCTTTCGTGGATTCAGTCCAGATTCCGTAGTTCCGCTAGTAGTAACTCCTTCTCATACTCCACTGTGTTTTATTTCTCTTAAATTTGAATAGTATGGTTGTAGCCTTCCTTTGATTAATAAGCATCAATAAATATAGTGATTTGTAACTATATCTCTTGAATTCTCTAATCCGCCTACACGTCCAGAAACCTTTAACGGTAGACGGGGAGATGATAATCTTAGGGGAGGTTATAATACACGACAACTTCTTAAATCAAGCTTTGTATAAGTTATCGTAAGGATAGATTCTCACGATCGTATATATTCTCCCCATGCTATCTTGTCTCACCTTCGTGCTTTGATTGATTAAATTTATCTTAATAAGAGTGTGATTTGTGTATTTGTTAAATATAGAGATAAATAAATAATTAAGGTTCATCATGTCGTCTGATCATTTAGTAATTCCTACACATCTAGCTGGGTTAGAGGGAAGAAGGAATAATAGTTCCTTACAAGGTTTTGAGGTTGTCTTGGTGGACTGCAAAAAAACTCTTTAAGAGCCTTATGTGGTTCGAAAGTACAATAAAGACTCTATAAATTGACAAGTCGCAGATAGGGAGAAACTGATCAACACGAACAAGGAGGTAACATGTAATCTAAATTTTTCTTCCGTGTATACTTCTAAAGAATATTCGATATTACAGGTAAAATCATGCTCATATTGCATATGATACTCAAGTCAATGAGTTTGTTCTTCAGTTCAGTGAATCAGAAATGATAATGAGTTTTATCATAATTTAATAATTTAAAAAATGGAAAAGAAATTATCTTTACTAGCCTTATTATTTTTATTAGGTAGAAAATAGGGAAAGCCTTGTCAGTTCTGAATATTCGTTTGGGATAAACCAGGAAATCATTTCTAGTAAATTGTTTTTATCGTACAGATCTATACTATTCTCTTCTAACATAAATTTTAATTTAATCTAATTTGAATTCCGAGTGAAACTTATAACAGTAAAAACCAAGTCCATGTGTCTATTGTTTGAATAAAAAGTACAAAGAGTATTAACAATGGAAGTTTTTTACCAAATCCCCTAAAATTCGAGTTTCTTTTATATTGCTAAAAATAGCATTTGAGTCAAAAAAAAAATGAAGAAAAAAAAACAGATATTGTGTTAAATTAAGGAGGGGAGAAAGTTTCAAATGGGATACCTCTTGTTGCAGAAACGGAATAGTACAATTATGAGAAAGCTACTTGTGAGTGCTTGGTAGCATTCGGAATATTTTTTTAAACCATACGTGCTTTTAGAATGAGTTCTGTATTCAGCTTTTCTTAATTACAAATCAGCTACATAATTTCAAAACTAAAACAAATGCAGGATTTTAATATACAAATGACTTTACTGTGTCCTTCAAAGTTTTTAGCACACTTAAAAAAATAAAAGGTTCTAGTACATAAACTAGTCATGAGGCGCATTGCAAAAGGGAAGATTTCTGGACCCTATACATAACAATTCCAAATCAATGCCATCTGGAAGGTTGTCATAGGGGATCCATCATTGGCAATGTTCGCCGAAGTGATGACTTTTGGAAACTGAATACTAGACAGCAGCATAACCTACCACTATTAGTTGAGTCACACTCTATGGAGAGTTTAAGACATTCTCAATGAATCTCAACTAGTCACATAGCATGCACCCGCTATTGCGGCGGGGGGCATGATTTTAAAGGGCCCAAAGCCCATGTTATGTTATGATTTTGCAATATTTTGTGAGATCTGGCTTGGGGCCCAAAACCTGACTTTGCAGGGGGCCCTGATATTCTCCGTTACGTCACTGATCCCAATTAAATGACTACGGGGCCTCTCAAATACAGATAGTCAATGGCGTCAATGAAAAACGTTTTCAAAGACACAAACACAACAGGAAATGTATATCAATTATAATAAAGGCTGGAAAATAAATTTCTATAAATATACTTCAGAAAGTCTTTCAGTAAATAAAAAAAAGAAACGAGCCTTACAGTGGTCGCATACGATGTGTAACATCTGACATGTTATCGTGATAAATTCACAATAGCAACTTAAATCGTGAAACAAATGAATCGGTATGATTGGAAATAATTTTCTATCGAATAATTCTATCTTTAATGAAAATTTTATTTAATTAACGCAAGAAGTAATGCATTTTTTTATCAAAAATAATTATTCTTGTTCAATTTGGGGAAGAGCGGTAATCATAACTTAAAATAACTAAAATATGACATATATACTTGTGATTTCAAAAAGTATTTAAAAATCGTTAAAAATTGCGTCATTAACAGTACCACTGTTAGTTGTCGGAACATTTCGATTTGTGTTCATTTCGAGCTTGAGTTCATCATTCAAAGAAAACTATGAGTGGCTCGGCTTCTAGCAAACTGAAGTAAACTTTAAAATCTCTATTCAAAATCATGGGAAACGAGTGATAGTTTTTTATTAAAAAGAGCAGAACCACCTTCGGTATATGGTAAAAGTAAAAAATGCAGAAAATCTTTAATTTTTTTAACCGTTTGATTCGGAGAAATGTATACGACCACCGAAATTACTGTTTGTCCATTTTCAAATAAGCATCTTGCTGCATATTTGTCCCCAATATCTTGACTAACAATACCCAGTTCACTTGTTTGACGATAAGTAATATTTATATGTCGAGCCACAACATGTGAGTTGTTCTGTTTACGATAGATCGCAACACCAGGTGCTCTGTGGCCCGGTCGTTTAAATTGTAGGCAGCAATCGAAGTCAGGTATCGAAACACGTTCGTCATTGTCTAACCACGCCTCTGCCAAAAGGACTTAGCTTCTTTTCTGATCCTAAAGTGAGAAAACAAAGATCCCACGGCCAAGACCGCAGGGGTGGGGGTGGAGCCACTCCCGAATGAAGGAGAAAAAACCGAACTTCACTGAATAGCGCGCGCTTCCGCAACTTCCTGTTACGCATTTCTGTCCCTTTTCACGAAATCACTCCCACAAATCTCCAGCAATCGAGAGGAAAGATGTTACACATCAAAAAGTAAAACCTACCCCTTCTCCAGCAGCGGAAAACAGCAAAGGATAGAAATAAAAGAGCCTTAGTGAGTGTGACCTGTGGGCGAATTCAGATCCCCAAAAGTCCTCGATTTTTTTTTTCCGATTGATTATAAGCTTATGCATATTGTCCATAAAATTTAACTAAGTATTTGTTTTTTTTTATAATTAATTTATTAATTAATGCATTATTTATTCAATAATTAACTTTTTGCTGTTTTTTGTTCCAGAAAATCGACAAAATCAAAAGAATGTGTTGGGTGGCGTATTAGAACATGATACAAGAATGGTAGACTTCCGACTTTGGACACCCACCCCTTTGAAAAATTCCTGTGTGCGCCACTGTAACAAGAGATTTAGCAAATAAAAATACCAATTTACTTAAGGTAACTGACTACGTTTGGAATCGGTATTTTGAAAAAGAGTATAGAGGAATAATTTTCTTGATATTTAGTATGAATTTAGAATTAGAATGTAAATATAAAATTTTTTAGAACATTATTAAAAGATAAAATCATTTTTTTATAACATTTATAAGCCCCGTGCACCACGCAATGTATAACACGGGGGTAAACAACACAGACAGAAGAAAGGATTACAACACAAACATCCATGCCTTCTCCGGGATTCGAACCCAGTCCCTACGGCACCGCAGACAACTTCACTGACCACTATACTGGATGGGCGGCTGATAAAATCATTTGAATGCAATTTTTTGGCAAAAAATGAAGACAGAATGAAAGATTCCCCTTTTATGAAAAATACTTCTTTAATAATAATATTTAGCCTATACACAGGTCGAATTGAACCAACAAATTCAGAAGTGTGATAGTAGTCAGCATGGAGACAACAAATCACCATAGGACATGGGGGCGCAAACCATGAATAGTCGGTGAAAATTGTGATAATATAAGCCGTCAGGAGGACGATGAGCCAGATGAGGGTAGTAGCCAAACCAATGTGGGGATTTGGAGTGCCATGGAAGGGCTGAAGAAACCTGAACATATCCCCCTTTTTCTGGAGTTGCTGCAAGGAAATACAGACTACTGCGAACCAGACCGTGTGGTTCATGTACGATGGTGCACCAGTACATTTTTAGATTGTGGTGCGTACCACCTTCATGTTACATGTCCCGAGAGGTGGATTGGACGTGGTGGACCTGTTGCTTTGCCTCCACACTTCCCGGACCTCAATCCCATGGAGTTCCTCTTCTGGGACTACCTGAAATCACATGTTAATGAGACGCCAGTGGAAAAAGTGGAGGATATCACTGTACGGATCGTCGTAGCCCCTCAGCTCACTCCCCAACACATCTAATTTGTATGAACGCTTCCGACTTCGTCCGTCGGAGTCGGCTATGCATGACCTACGCTACCGCAACTTCAAATAGTTCCTGTAACAGTCACTTTTCATTGCATTTCTGACGTCTAGCGGTAATGGATTGCTTACATTATAAACATGCTTCTAATAAATGTATTTCTGACCTCTTTTTGGCCCTTTTCATTCCACTCAACATCGCACCTTTCATAACTGTTTTTGCGAATTACTCCCACTAAACGTAGTTTGCAACTCCATATTCTCTGATGATTTGTCTTCTCCATGCTGCCTGCTATCACCCTTCTAAATTTGGCTGTCGAATTTGGCAACACCCTGTATAGTTAAGACTTCTATATAGAATCTGAACAAGGGACTTTTGAAATCAGTAGAGAAATTTTAAGGAAAAACTCCAGTTATTATATCAATTGTTCGAATTTTTCAATAATCCTATAGTTCAGCCTGTTTAAAGAAGTCTTAGCTACATATAGGTAAAATGTTACCATTATAAAAGCCTTTTTCTTAAACTGAGAATGCTTTAAAAATATATCATTCTTCTTTCATTTTTTACCAAAAAATTTACCTTTAAATATTTTTTTGTAATAATACCCTAAATCAACTTTATATGTATAGGGTGTCCCAAAATTAGCGCCCAAACTCTGTACAGCTAGATTCCTTGTTGGGAGTACATAAAAAAAGCATAAAGAACTGTACCTGTTCCGTCCATAGTTTACCAGAAAAATACGAAAAACAAAGTATGATGTCATAGCTTTCGCAAATAAAAAAACACCGTAAAAAAATTCCATTTAAATAATTTTTTCTTCTTCTAATGTTTTTAAAACAATTTTATATATACTATATTCTAATTTAACTGAAACCAAATAACGAAATAATATTCATTTATACGCCTTATCAAGATGTAATGAAGGAGTCAATATCCTTAGTAATGTAGGTAGAATGTAGTCTATAACCTTAAATAGTGTTTATAACGAATTAATTCACTGGTAACGATTTTTAGAATTATTTGAAGATGTTAAGATTATTGAGAGTGGTTAAAGAATACCAACAACTTTTTGAATTCGGGTAGTTTCTTTGAACATGTAAAAATTTTCATTTTTAATTTATTTACTTAAACTCCATATGCAGAATAAAGGGTTGCTCATCTGATTTTAATTTTTGGGATGTCCTTAAAAAGTATGACTATAATTGCAAAAAATAATTGAAAACAAAAAAAAACAAAGATTTTCATTTACAGTTTCTTCAACAGTTCAATGAAAACTGGATTGCGCAACGCCCCCGTTTTTCAATATTTTCGTTTCAAAAAGGCTTCACTGCAAGAACAAGTGCAAGTTGTAGCATGCTTTATCAAATTTAAATCTGCAACACATGTACAGCGTAAATGAGACACCACCACACTGGCACAGAAGGAAAAGTTCTGAAAAACGTCCAATATCGTGACCACAAAGGTATCTAGAAAAACACATTTGGACTTCTTGTAAAGGTACATGAAAAACATTGTTTACCAAACCTTAATTAGTAGCTCTGATGAAATGAAAAGTCGAATTATAGTGGTCATTCAGATTTTTGATCCTCAGTAACGGAGAACATTAGCACCCCCTCCCCTGCAAAATCAGGTTTTGGACGCCAAGCCCGATCTTACAAAAGGTACCTACTTGGCATCAATCAGGCTTTGGGCCCCTATAATCCTGTCCCCCAATGGTGGGGTTGCGGGGGTGTACGTTGCGCCACTTTAGATCCTACAATTCTTCATAGAATGTGGCCAGAAATCTCGTGTAAACTCGATGCTTTGCTTGCAACTATTAGTGCGCACATTGAAATCATGCAATAAAGCATTGCGCAAAACTCTGATATTTTTTTATAAAACATAACAAACCATAAATGAATATCGTTGCTTGTCTATTTGTAAGTAATACAGTAAAAATCGTTTGATTGAAACAGAGGGGGGAACCGAAATATTTTTCCGAGTTAAGGGATATTGCAAAAAGAACAACATATATTCAACAAAATTAAGCTTATTAGAGTACATTTTATTTACATAGATATGTATATTTGCATGTATTTAATAAAAATCAATGAAACAAAAACATTCACAAGATTTTAGTACGATGATGATGTTTAGTACAAAATTTTCAAGTTTCTTGGAAAAAAAAAACATTTATTGAGTATTTTGGAAAAGAATCTGATATTTTTCTTTACATTGTCTTTTTTAGCAGCCAATTGTCAACAAATTGTTCGAAACGTTTCATTTTGTTCTTCATTTCACCATTGGAATGTGCGTCTAAATAACTGTGTATACTTTTTATGATGTTCCTCATTTTGGATAGAGAGGGAACAGGAGCTGCATTATTCAATTCATTTTCACTGTCGAAATCTGCATCAATGATATTTTATGAACTTTGAACAAACTCCAAAATGCCTCTGTCTGACATAATTGGGGCTGTACACACATTACAATCATCTACTGCAACGAATTCTCCCGATGATACATTGGGCAGCCCAATAATACAGAAAACCAACCCCTAACCACCTCTCTTTCATTTCACACCCCTCTTAAATCTCTGTTTTCCGTATTTGTTCATTCCGAGAAGTGAAATCTTTTTGTGTTAAGAGAAAATAAGGCAAGAAATTGTATTTTAGACATTGTATTTTGTCGGGACCATTGTATAATTTCGTGTTAACCGATATTTCGTCTTAAGCGTTTTTGCGAAAAACGTATTTAACTGTGTTTGTAAGAGTTGTTATACTTAGCGGACACCCGGTAATGCAAACGATTAATTTGCACCAAACAATATCATGGTAAAAAAATAAACTTAAAAATGAAATCTAGACAACAGATTTAGCAAATAAAAAATTTATTTATTTAACACTCGTGATTCAGATTTTCATTAATTTTCTTAGACTAGATTTTTCCTTTATCGTACATTCAACCAGCACTATTCGCGTTTAATGCCTACAAACAATATATTCCATGAACTTCGAAACGACGACATGCAAGGAACTAAAGGGTATTATATCAAACAAGCGGAGAAAAAAAAAACATAGATTAACACAGAGTTCAAGAGGCTGTCATATAATATCTTCCGGATTCTGGAGGTGTAAAAGCCCAACACGTTTGTAAGCTTTTGTTTAAGGGCACTTGACACTTCTGCCTCATCTCGGAGAGTGTTGAGAGGATATACATTTTTTTTCTCCTGCCTTTCCTTTGCTCCAGATTTGAGTCGATGACCGCTGGCTTCTCAAGGTTTCGCCACAAATGAGAGTATTTTTTTTGCTCCATGATCCCGCTTTCATCTACCCTCTCCATAATCTTAATCAGTGCGGCGTAAATAAAGATAGATATTAGGTGACAAAGCGGACTGTTTTGAGTGTTTAGCGGCGAGTTTCCGCTTTTGCGAGTTCTTTCATTTGAGACTCATTAAATTTGATTGTAGTTTCTTTGAAAAAGCCTCGCTATCCTTGAGTTAATTGTTTACCAGATTTTTTTATCTTGAGATTAGTAAATAAAAAGAATCTTAGAATATAGTGTATGTGAAATTCACTTTTATTTTTAGACTCCCATTTTGCAGAGGATTTTACTACTTCACTGAGTTAACCCTTACCGAAGTAGGTTTGTGGAAATGTGTAAAAATTCGAAGTTTGTTGAGTTTTCCTGTTTGATATTAAACCGGGCATTCTTGAATGCTGTTAAAAGGGAGATATATTTTAAATTGCATAATTTCTAGTAAGAAATTAGTTAATTAAATTTTAAAATATAATAAAAAAGGTTTGTGAGAGTCGACCATCCTAAGAATTTAAGGGTAGACAAGTACTCTTTTTAAATAAAAGTTTTGGAAACAGTAAAAGTATTTTATGTTTTACTTTCAGATTATTTTATTCACAGTTGATTCTGAAAGTAAAATGTCAATTTGACCAGATATTATCTTACAGTATTTAAAATTAAGAATTTTTGAAGTTTTTTAAAATTATTATAAAATGTTGAATTTTTTAAATATTTTAGTCATTTTAATTGATTTATGTTTCTTGCATTATTGTATCTGAAAATCCGTTCCCTTGTTGATTTTTAATACTTATTTTATACCTAAATCTAGGAAAACACAAAAAAATTTTTAAATATTAAGTTTAGATTTTTTTAAGAAAACTAGATTTTTCAAACCTTAATGCATTCTAATTTTTATAGAACATATATTTGGGAATATATACAAAAAATTTCGAGATTCTATCTTGAACAAAAAATAGCCTTAGGCATCAGAAAACCTTAAAACATCTTCAAAATTAAAAGTCTGAGGAAAAATACATTTAAAGTTTGTAAAGTCATAAAGAAAAAGTTAATAATTCCTGTAAAGGTCAAATTATATAATATTTAATTTTTCAACTTATGTTCTTCATTAAAATACTACTTTAATTAAATATGACTCTAAAAGTATTTTTTAAAATTTAAGATATAGTTTTTCATATTATTGATGATTTTCGTATTGATACATGTGCGATGATGACAGGTTATTCAACCTAATCTTAACACAATACTTTCACAAAAGTTTTCAAACAAAAAGTATTTATGTACAAAATAGTGATACTAACTTAAGTTTAAGTTAAGTGATAACAGTTTTAAATTGGGGCTGTTTAGCAATTTTAAGCTTTTGTTACTCGTTTTCTTTTAGTTCAAATACTAAAATATAGTACTGCAATATGTTTACTATAGCGTAGTTTGGTTCATCATGGAAATATTCAGTTTTATCTGCAATACTTGCATTCGGATGCCTAATTGCTGTATCAGCTAAGTACTGGTTTTTAGATACTTCATTTTCAGTAGTATTCTTTCTCTTCGAAATAGTGTTTCTCATAGCAACCTGAGAATGTTTTGGCCATGGTATTTTCTTAACAGGAAAAAATTGACGATAAGGCTTCTAAGTTATATAAACTAAAAACAAAGATTGACCTTGAAAAATCAATCTTAATTAAGTAACTATGAGAAATCAAAAATCTCAGAGCATAAGCAAACAAAAATTATTTTATAGTAAAAATTAAAGAGTTAATAACTATTTTACACTGAAGGAGTTCAGTGTGTTCACAAAATTTTTTAAAATTTATTCTCACAATATAAGAACAGAAAAATGCTGCAAGAAAAAACCGAAACCCAAGCTCAGAAAACTTCAAATAACTACAAACCAATTAGTTATCATATCCGAAATTTGGTGACAAGCTTCCCAATAATATAAGCCACAAGAAAATGCAAAAAAAAAAAAAAAAAAAAAAAAAAAAAAAAATTGCCATTTGTAGAGTAATAAATAGTCTTAAGAATTACAAAAGATATGCGAATATAGAACCTGGTAAATGTTTCTGTTTGTCGACAAGAACTCTTTCGCATGTGAATGTTTTTTAAAAACGTTAATGCCCAAAGTTAATATATACGTTCTTTAAAAACAACAATTTTCCTTATATGACAAACGCAAATGAATTCAAAACAGAGGAATGAGGCATCAAATACCTACTTTCTCAAAAATTGGGGCAGAAATATTTAACTATTTTTTTATCAAATACTTTCTTGAAGAATATATATATATATATATATATATATAAGCAAGTTCTAAACTAAAAAACGTGAATTAATTTAATGAGGAATAAAGAATTTCTCAATCAACTAAGAATTTTCGACGCTAATTTTCAAAAATAAAATTATGATATCTTCTTTTGATCTACTAACCTAAAATAAAAATTCCAGAAAATTAAAATATTATTAAAAAAAACCCACTAAATTTTTCGTGAGATTGCTCTAATTTTACGAAAATTTCATATATTTAAAGTCACTTAACTAAATAAACTATGCAAAAAAAGAAATAATTAGATTCAAAAAATAAATATATTCAAAAGACTTTGAATGATAATTTACAATATTTTTAAAAAAATTTAAATTTTCATAAAAAAAAATGATGTTATAGAAATTTACAACAAACATCTATGAAGCTCTCTCTCTCTTTCTTGTCGTTCAACATCAGTAAAACCATTTTTGCATCTAATTACATCCCCCGGTTATTACAAAATATTACGTGTAATTATTTGTAAATTGAACTGATAACTTGAAAGAAAAATACTTTGTAAAAAACAATGTTTATAAATATTCATCATTATGAAATCTACCTATATATATATATATATATATATATATATATATATATATATATATATATAAAAGAGAAAACAGCTTACACATCATGAGATCTCTCGAACTGTTAGACGTACGGACTTAAGATTTTGTAACCATGTTTCTTTTGTAGATTAAAATCAGCTATGAAGTGGTTTTGTGGAAAACCACGTTCAATCTATTAATACAAAGAAGAAAGATGACTCCCTCTCTCACTCATCCCGACCTACAGACTTGAAATTTGGTAGGCATGTTTCTTTTGTTGAGTATAGATCAACTGAGAACAAGTTTTGCAGATAATTGACTCAGGGGAATGGTTGCTACAATGTTACACACAAAAGTTCCAGTTTTTGCACTATTAGACCTACAGGCTTTAAATTTGGCAAGCATGTTTTTTTTTTTTTTTTGATTAGAGATCCGGCAAGAATATATTTTGCTAAGATCTATTCTCAAGGAAGGGGAAGGTTACGGAGCCATAAAAGGTAAATATATATCTGTTTTAAAAATTCAAATCCTCTACTTTTTAAATGAAAAGGCGAGGGCTATAAAAATATTTTTCATAGAAACGAAAGATAAATGCTAGGATATAGACAGATATTTTTACTAACTCAAAAACAATATATTGTTATACAGTATCATGAAAAACTCAACGAAGTGACTGGGTGTGACGTATGTGCGTCCCCCTTTGAGACATCTGGGACTTGCTTCCCACGGCCGGGTCAGTTTTTAGAAGAATGATGACCACACGTGCAAAAACACCTGCAGTCGCTAATATACTGCAACGGACGTGTCTTAATTAGCCCCTGCAACCTTTGACCCGAGGGAAGCATTTCGCCACCACCAGATGTGGGGTGTGAAAGGGGACGTGCCGAGGTCGTTCAACCGTAGGGAGACCAGAGGAGGGCCGAGAGAGTCGAGAGCGAAAACTTCGCATGGAACAGACACCAACAAGATCCCTCCCTCACAAAATTATTTTGGACTCTAAAATCATCTCATAGTGCAAAATTGTATATTAATGTAAATAATAGCTGTGACTTAATTAAACTAAATTATTATATTTCAAACACGCTACCATTATTGAATCAAACGTCACATTGGGTAACGGCTGATAAATCTATATACGTATTTAGGACTTGATTTAAGGCACTTGCTTTTAAGATTATCTCTTTTTTTCATGTTGTTGCAATCGCGGAAAGGATAAGGTTTTTTTTTATAATTTTAAACATCCAAATCTCATTGACGAACATACAGTAAAGAGGTGATATAAAAAAAAGAAGATACAAACACAAACGGACAAACATTCGATTGTATAAGACAGCCACAAAAACATTCTTTGTTCAATCCCGAGATCTCAACCCTTTATAGTTTTAGTTAATCGGAAGCTGTTCGAATCATGATTTCTGGTAAAGATTGGTCCGAATTCGTGGGTGATGCATGATTGCATCATCCTGTTTAAAAACGCTAACATTTCATTTTTTGTGAGATAAAGTTGTGATTATATTTCCCTTTAGGTGGGTAAAATAAAAAGTATTTATCACGCAAAGTTTTGGAGGGTTCAAGATCATTATGAATTAAAATCCATCATCGAGAGAAAATTTAAGTTTATATATATATGTCCCTCTAGTATCCTTTTCAGTAACTTTTAATTCTTTGGTCCAGTCCTGCAGGACACGTGTATAGTTGTTTTAGCTTGTCTGCCCGCATGGACGGGATTTTAATCGTAATCGAATAGTAAGAATGCGTCAGATTGAAAGATTGATAGATCAGATTCAAAGATTGTAAGATCAGACAGTAAAATTTGGTCAGAAACTGGCACCCACCATTTTCTGACCAATCGTGGCTTCTGTTGGAAGAAGTCGAGCGACTTCACTGCCCAGGTAAAAAAAGCAAGAGCTCTTTGTCTTCGTCTTAAATATGTGTTAATCTGCTGCAGCTAGCTTTGTGTTTTATGTCTTCGTGTATGCTTCTTGTGTAGTCGGAACGCTAAATGTTTAATGTGAAATAAAACAGGATTTAACATTGCAAAGGACTGCCTCGTCATATTAACAGTCCAAAATAATCATCGTTAAAATCAATTTCACAATCACCTAAAAAATTATAGTCATCCATACCACTCGGAAATATTAATATAACATGTATATATTTCTATAAAAAAATTTGCATAAGCAAATGGTGTTCTCCAACAATCAGAAAAATGAGTAAATAACTGAAGACGAGAACCTAACCTTAACAACTTGACAAAAGAGCTTGATGCGACAAACGATATGTGGATGACATTCTTGATAACGATGACGAACAGTGGCAGATAATCATATTTTATTCTACACTAAATGCCGCAATTATATTTCCCGAAATACATGAGCCGAAGCAAAATCTCGAAAGATTTATCTCTGACTCTAATTAATGCGATGGTCCGAAAAATATTAATATTTATTCACAGTTATGAAAGAGATGATAGTTCGGGAAAATGTGTCATCTTCCAAGAAACCGGAATTAAAAAAGAACACGGATGTCTTTGTACTCGCATGGGAGACGAGAAAGTTTTCTTAGTCTACTCAGATTGAAAAAGAACGTTCATTAACGTATATGCAAAATGTATTAAAGTATCATAGATTTTTAAAAAAAATACAAAATGAATACATGAGCAATGGTTTAAAAACATTTAGACAGATTCATAAATTGAATCAAAGAAATACATTAGATGATAATAGCTTGAAAACAATGCCTTGCAAATTGAAGATGAGCAAAAAATCTATATTTTAAGGTAACCGATTACGTTCGGAACAGTTATTTTATAAGGCATATAAATAAATGCTTTTTTTTTTTTAAATTTAGTGTCAGTTTAATTAGAATATACATATAAATATTGCGATACTATTATTATAAGATAAAATTATTTAGTGGAATTTTTTAACAAAAAAATGAACCTAGAAAGACATATTTTCTGCTTTAATGAAAAACACTTTTATAATAACATTTTGCCTCTGTATATGGCTAGAACCTCTCTATAGAAAAATTCACATTATATTCAGAGTTACAATTAATTGAAATAACAAAGAGGTGACTCGTTTGACAAAATTTCTCTACTGTGATATATTAAAATATGAATCAATCCACTTCTCTTTTTCTCAGATAGAATTATATCTCAGTCTAAAAATAAAAATTCGCAAGAATATAATATATAAGCTTGCTTATAATATAAAAATGAGATGGAAAATTATTCCAAAATCGACAGTTCGAAAAGCAGCTTCCCAACAACTATCTGAATCCACCAACCCCAGTTCTCATATTTTACTGGATAATCCTCAATTCAGCACTTCCGGGGAAAGGGAAAAAGACTTAATGCGGGTAGTTGTCACGTTGTTTCCCTATATACAACCCCTACTCGAAACTTTTCTATGTCCACATCTGAATGCATAGAACCACTCCGATTACAGAAGGACTGGACACCACATTTTAGTCACCAAACTCACCCGCAAAAGTGCTTTTTCATTCTAACTTGAGAAAAGAAACTCCATTATGGCAGCTAAGGGATAAGGGGGGTGTTCCATTGCACTTTGGAAGTGAATGGAATTCTAGAACAGCAATTTCCCTTGGGGTAAGCAATGTCATCAGAGCCTCTCCCTCCCCCAACACCTCCCACGCGTCAATGGACGCTATGTGTCACTAATCCAATCCTAGAAAATTGCTTTCATCCTTGCTAGCGCCTTCCAGTGGAGTGGCAAGTTGTGTGTGAATGGACCATCCTGTTCAGGAAGTAGAGTTGGCGACCCATCGCTTTTCCGTTTGGCGTGATTGGCATCAGTGGAGAGTCGTTAAAGAGTATTTATCAATTTGTGTCTAATCTATGGTGATCACATATTGAGTTTGGTATCAAGTTAATTAAATTATTACTTCATTGAAGAATATAGACTTCCTTTAAGGTATGAAACAAACGCACATGTTGGTAAAGGAGGATTTATAAAATAGTTTTGACAGAGGAAGTATAATTTAGAATATATATATATTAGAGATGACTAATATATATATATATATGTTGGTACTCAGGATTTTTTTTTTTTTACATAAAAGTTGTATATGTGTATTAAAAGATATATCGGGTAGATAAAAAAATTTCAAATTTGAAGATGTCATTAAAAATTTAAAACTTTTAAAATTTATTCGAGACACCAGAAAAAGGTTTTGTTTTTTTAAGATGAAAATGAGTTGGAAAAAATAATATAGCCTATTTCTATTTTCTTTGTAATTTGAAATACGTTTTAAATATCTTTTCATCGTTTTAATGGCTTCTTTAAGAACTTAAGTAACATGTCAGCTTTTTCACCTTTTTCTGAATAGCATTTTACCTATTTTGTTCACCGTGTTTATTAAAACTTTTATCCTACTTAAAAAGGTCATTCCAAATTGGCTTCGATAATAATTTTGTACAAAACAATGCAATGAAATTTCATTTTTAACATTTTTGTTTGTTTCTGTAAATCTGTTACACTTTCGGTATTTGCACTGGGCAATTCAGTTTTATTCAGACGGTTTTCTAGAAACATAACATGCAAAAATCAGATAATTCTTGAAAAAAATTGTACTTAACTTTGTCAAGTACGATATTGTTTTGCACTTTTTACAGCCAGTTTATGACGAGCGAATGATAAAAATAGAGAAATTTTAAAACACTAAATGTTGTATTAATTTATGTATGCATAACAAAATTAACATTAAAAATACAATAGGTATAGATTTGTTTCAGTAGCACAAATAGCTTTTCTTACATTTAGTTTAGAATCACAAAATAAAATTACCAAACTGGTCCTTTAATGCAGTGGACAGGGAGAGTAAATTGTTAAAACCTCTCAGTTGTCTTTAAAAAATCCGAATGCACTTTTTTGCTATAGCTTTATTTTATTACGCCATTAACACAAATAGAGATATCATATTTGTACACATATATTCTGCACAGGCAGCGCGTACTCAGAATGCTTTCAAGGGAGGGATTATGCTTGTAAAAGAACATAAACGAAAGCACCTAAGTGCTTTCGTTTACGTTCAGTGTTAAAAATTAAATTCTTTGTTTCGTCAGTGTTAAAAATTACATATTTGTTGGTCAATTGGAAGGGTTTGAACCACCGAACCCCACCCTTGTGCGCGCCACTGTTGCCAGATTTTTGCATATTGCTTAGAAGTTCCTCATGTGTACTCAAGGTAATATTTATCTTATTCTTTTTGGAATTTCTACTTTCTAACGCGTAGTCTCTGTGAGGTATACTTAAAAGTGTGACGTAAAATACATATAATATTTATAGATTTTATTGATATGTATGGCCTCTTCTTTTCCCCATAAATACGGAGATCTTTTTGCTTCCATCTTTTGAATAAATTATTTTCTTATTTGAGTAATTCAAACTCCTTATCACAATCCGTTTATCATATGCAGAAAATTTCGTATCGTCAGCTATGGCATATGTGAAATGACACAGACTTGGTTTAGGCATTTTGCTGGATGGAATCAATTTGTTGCAGTTGTAGAAATGAAGAGAGTCTTTTAAACGCATAACATCCACATTTTTATTGACGGACAAACGGTTGAAGCGCAACATAAAAGTACATCACAAACACAAATAGACAAACCCGCGAACATTAAGACAGTTACAAAATCATACATTGTTCTCTCAAGAGTTCTCGTCTATCTGTATAATGGTCAATCGGAAGCTACTGAAATCATATGATTTCCAATAAGGCTTATCTGATTGGTCTGCATAGGCGAGG
>BMAO01026090.1:0-22202 GCA_019973975.1 Trichonephila clavata
GGTGACAGACCACGTAATTTTGAACCATGGTCAAGCAATGAGAACGACACCTGAGCTGGCACCCCGACTTCCACACCACATCAACAGGAGAACATTTGAGCCTCAACGCATTTATCGTGCATCGGCCGCTTCTGTTGGGTGGGTATTCAGAGGTACTAGGCTAGAACTCACACATGACTCGCCAGTCACGAGTCCATTACTTTGAACACTAGGCTACCGCGGCCTATTGATTCATTATATTATAAAGGATAATAAAAATGAATTTTTTCAAGTGTAAATAGTTGCTTAAGAGTAGTTATATCAAGTCATACTAACATAATTTATTTTAATTTTATTTTTGATGCTCCGCAGTTATGGTCATCTTCTTGTCTTAAACTGAGAATCATTAGTTTAGAATTTCATTTTTTTTTTTAACTATTCATTTCATTTTGAAAGATCTACAGCTTTAATTAAGAATCTTCAACGAGTATGAAATAAGAAACAGAATGAATTTTGTACAGTGATTAATAATATAAAAGTTCTAGCCATCTTCAACTTTTTCTGTCCCGGACAAAGATGGAAAATGCCGCCCCTCTACCCAAAGTAAAAAGTTGTTAAAAAAGGTAAATTGTTTACAGATCTACACCTACAAAACTGGAATAATTTTTCGAACAAAGAGACAGAATAACAATACATAAGTACTAAAACACAAAAATAAACCGAAATCAAAATAAACAAAAGACTACAAGTGTTTTTTCCTGACTTTTAATTCTGAAAACATTCTAATCAATTTTTTAAAATCAGTTTGTTCAGCTAATTCATGTTCGATACCCAATCTTACAAAACCATTTACAGGGCCGATCCTAGGGAGTCGGCCGCCCGCGTGCGAAGACCTAATGTGCCGCCTCTTTAGAGAATTTTTCATATTTTGACAAATGCTTATATATTTAAATACCGTAAAATATCCGGCGTATAACGTGCACATATACTTTCAGGCTGTATTCTTCTTCTTTTTTATTTTTAGGTATATTTCCCGTATAACGCGCACCTCTTTTTTTTTTATTTAAGAAACCTGAAATGTACGTGTGCTATGCTCTTTTGTTTTGAAGTCATTTATTTCAGGTATTATTCCAAATATTTTTTTTAAAAAGTGGTATACTTCTAGAACTATAACACCCCCCCCCCCTTAATTTCATTAGGAATGTCGTTGTTTTTTTTTCTTAAATAAAGAGTATTTCGATCTCTATGTAGGAGTCTTATTTTTTTCTAGAATCATTATTTTTTAACTTTAAAGCTCTCATATTTTTACACCCCGCGTATAATGACAGGGCCGGCTCTAGCAGTTTCGCCGCCTCGGACAAGAATGGAAAATGGCGCCCCTCTCCCCAAAGTAAAAAAATTATTTTTCAAAAAGATAAATTGTGTATTTATGCTCACATAGATACACACATTTTAAGAATAATTCTTACGAACAAAAGGCATCACAATAAAATAACTAAAACTCAAAAATAAAGCAAAACAAACAAACAAACAAATTACATTTTTTTCTAAATTTTAATTCTGAAAACTTTTAATCAATTTTTTAAAATCAGTTTGTTTAGTTAATTCATATTCGGTAGACAATAAAGCAAAACCATTTAATCTATTTTAAAGACGAAAATTGTGGATTCTAAGAAATTTTTTATTAGTTTTAATTTTGAAAAACACTTCTTGTTGCACTTATTGGCAAAAAAAAGCGAAGCTCTTAATGCAATAACAAGATTTGGTGCAAATTATAAAGTTGAAATAAGTTTAGGAATATCAATTGGGCTCTCTTTTTTGACTAGAGAAGGTTGTGAAAACATCCAATTTCACAATTTAACGTACATTTCCGCCTCGAACTCTTCAGACTACAACATTAAAAAAACCTGATGTAAACATATAGATTATAAAATAAGGAAATATGATACATTAAATGAAATTCCCAATTTTCCTTAAAATATATCAAAAAGTATTTTCAAATTCGGTCCAAATGCCGCCCCAGACAGGGGTCCGGTATGTCTGGCCCTAGAGCCGCCCCTGATAATGAGCACCCCTAAATCTCGATTTTATTTTGTGTGTTAAAAGTGCGAGTTATACGCCGGATTTTGTGGTACTAATTATACTTTTATATTTAATTCCTTATTTCACACACACAATGCTTACATATACAATTACTTATTTAATACTTATGTATTTTCAAATTATAAACTTATCTACCTGTATTAAAAAGTAAAACATTAATATAAAAATGCAAAAATTTGAAGAGCAAAACTTTATTTTTTGGTCAGCTAAAGGGTTATGATTGTGGCAAAACCTTTTAACAAAAAATTAAACAAGCAAAAATATTACCTTTGAAATAAAAATAGACATTTTGTAATTAGAAAAGCAAATCAACAGTATTTACTCAGAAAATTTAATTTAATAAAAAGGAAAGAACTAAAGCATAAATCTCGTGAAAAGAAAAGTATATAAATCACGAAGACTACTGAAAATTTAATGATAAAATAACTTGTATAGCTTTTTGAGAAGCAAATTTGTCAATATTTTTGGTGAAATCAATTTTTTCAGAGATTTCGGATTCAATAGATAATGTGTCCATATCTGAAAGCCATCAAAAAGTTGAAGGAGAAAAAATGCTTTTGGAGTATATTAAAAGAATTACAGACTTCTAAGAATGCTTTTGCCATGTCACTAAGAATCAAATTTAAAGAACAGCTACTATACAGGGCACATGGACTGTTCATGAATATAACGTCCTAATTCTAAACTATACTCACGTATTTTTGCTTCTCATATTAGGCAATCAGTATATTTATCAATTTAAAACAGTGTTTCTCAACGTGGGGCCTATCCCCCACTAACTCAAAAAATAACTCGTTTAGAGTTTAAATGATCTATTTATTAGTAATATAGCCAATTATATAAATATATTTAACTACTTGTTTGTGTAATATGAGACAAATTGGTGAATTGTCTCATATGTTTGTCAATTGTGAATGTTTCAAAAATCGTAGTTTAGTCTCTGTACAGAAGTCCAAACTATATAAAGAGAGAAAATATAATATATAAACATTTTCAATAAAAGGAGAATGTTTTAAAATCTGTCACTCTCTCTTTTGGGAAATAAAAATTCTTAATTTAAAACAATTTAAATTGCTTTTTATTATAATAATATTCTTAAAACAATCTTCTATATTCATTCTAATTCGGATGACACTAAATATTCATTATATGCTTTTGCAAAAAATTAGTAAATAAATAAAATCACAGTTCCGAACGTAGCTAGTAACCTAAAATTGCTATTTCAAAGATTCGACTTTTTATAGCATGTACTAATCCTCTACTCTGTGGAACTCAAGAAATAATAGGAACACCCCTAATGGACATTTTTTTTAAAAAAATTTAACCATATTAAGTAAATATGAGATTTTGGGCTAATATATCAAGTAAACAGAATTAAAAAAATTCGTGAAATAGAATTGTGAAACATTTAGCGCACAGACCACGCGAATAAATCATTTCTGCATTAGGAAATGAAATCTACCGAAATTAAAGATAATACAAAAGTAACGACGTACAACAGTATCCAAACGGAATGTTCCCTTGATATTTCCCATTAGGACCAAATTTCAATTATTATTACATATGTAAATTTTGAAAAGAAAGTATTAAACATAAAAGAATTAATATAAATATAATGATTTTTTTATAGTAAGTTATTTTTTATAGAAGTAACTTTTGTGACTGGAGCTGGACCAGCAAAACAAAGTTATATTAATATGTCTTACTTTGCAACACGAAGGCCATTTTGACAGACCTCGTCATTTTGAACCTCGGTCGAGTGATGAGGACGACACCCGAGTTAGCGCCCCCCATACCACACCAAAATGGAGACATTGAACATCGACCCCGTGGCGGGTTTTCAGTGGCAACAAGACTCGAACTCGCGACCTTCCGGTCACGAGTTCGTTCGCGTGTTCGTACACACACATATATATATATATATATATTTTACTTAGAAAAAATTAGGGCCCTAAGTGGTTTCTTGCATCCGGGCCCCTTTGTAGAGAAGGCTGGCTCTGCTCTAAAGTAGATTTCCACAAAACCCATTTTTAGTGGACAAAATCAACATCTACTCAACAGAATAAACATGCCTGGAAAATTTCAAGTCTTTAGGTCTAAGAATTCAGGAGATATCGTGATGAGTGAATCACTTTCCTCCTTTAGTTTTGTAATGTTTCAAGTCAACATCAAGCTTTTGTAAAAAACAGTTTTATTCAGCGAGCAATCGACACATCTTTCGCAGAGAGAAAATGGACGCCAAGTAAAGATTTTTAATTGGGTTGAATACTTATGTTCATAACTGTTAAAAAACTCATTTTAGTTTCTGTTTTTGATTTGAAAGTGAAAGGTGGTAGCGTGCATATGGAGACTGTTAAATTTAATGAGCTGGGATTAAAATGTTATGTTTGGAATATCTTTTTTGAGAAACAATTGGGTGTTTCATTTAAGACTCGAAGATGTTGCGGAAAATAAAAGTTAAGTGGTAAATAGGGGATTTTATTTTAGATCTAATTTAATTATCCTTACATATACATAGATAAATTTCAATAATTGCGGTATCCTGATCAGAACAATTTGCTGTGATATGGATCAGTATGCAATTGCATCGAAATTCTTTTTTAACAATTTAACGATAAGAAAAAGTAATAATAATAAAGAAATGTACAGTGTTATTACGCCTAAATTATCTTCTTTACTGAAAAGTATTTTAGAAAAATTCTGTATCACCTAATCAGCATAATTTTTATTGAAAAAAATAAATAAATAATGCAACATGCACAAACATACCTCTTTCCTCAAATAAGAGAAGGAAATAACGTTTGAGAAAATGAATACAAATAACATTGAGGAAATAACCTTATCTAAGTACGTTTCGGTAGTGAGTGAGGAGAATAAATGTCGGGAAAAAAGATTAGAATAAAAACATCTGAACACACATAAGTTTCTATAAAATGCGAGCAAAGCAATTCCAAAAAATAGTGATCAGGAATTCGTGGCCACTGTTGTTTCTGTCGGATATCAATCAGATTCCTAGTGCCACTGAAGAACTATCTTATAGAATGGCTAATACACACTAAATCTGTGGAAGCTGAAAGTACTCACGTTGGCGGGGTGTGGAACTTTGAAGAGTAGGGTGCGAAATCAACTGGCATTCTCGTCATTTGACTGCAGTTAAAAATTGCGAGAGTTATTGCCACTAGCCTTGGAAACTCTGCAAAATATTTAATCTTGCAATAATATTCTTGTGGAAATGTAGAAGAATCTTAAAATTCTAGTGTTTTCTTACTTTTTTTCGTGGCCATACAGGAATTTTTGGACAAGAAAGGGCTGATTTCTTGGTAAAGTCGACAGCCAAGTGGGGGATTGAAATCTCAGTTAATATTCCAAAAAAAAAAAACGTTTTACAAGAAACAGACTAAAGAAAATATTGTCCCTATTTGGAACATTATGTACGCGCTCAGATCACCCTTTCTGACGAAATAATTTTTTTCGACCATTTCGTAAAGACTGTCTTGTGATAACTTTTTTTTTTTACAAATTGCATAAAATCACATTCCTTACTGCTCATAATAATTGGTGAGCAGTGTTGAATATCTTATCCTTTTTTGTTCAAAATTTAAGAAAGGAAGAAAATACCTGAAATTTAAACAGCATCTTAAAATTAACTGACCTTCAAATTTTTTCAGCTTATTTCAGTTTAAGCCATTTGTCTGTTTTTCTGACTTATTTGTTTTTGTTATTTCATTATTTTGTTTTGTTATTTACTTTTTATTTTATTTATCTTATTTTGTTTGTTTTATTTACTTCTGTAAGCCCAGGGTGATACTTTTGTTTTACGCGGGTATTATTTTATATGTCTTCAATAAAAAAAATGACTTTTAGCCCTCTTATTGCTGTGGAGTGCGACGTTAATAATCAATAAAGTACAATACCTTAAATTATTTTCAATCGGAATGAAATAAATTCTATTTGAATTGTCGAATTCCCATTGATTGATTATTTATTAACATCGTGCGTACACGTGACACGATGCTATTGGCGACTGACAGAAGTAATGAAATCTCAAATCTGAGGTCAAATTAAACTAACCCAAATATGACAACCTGGCAACTTGAATATTTTGAGTCTTAAAGGATTTAATGTATATCAGCTCATGAATACCACCTAGTTGTCAATAATTCAGGTGAAATATTTTTTTCCAGAGATTTCTAATTCAATAGAGATGATGGACAAATCTGAAAGCCTTTCTCGTATATTATTTCTCAAGTAATGGTTAATAATTTTTAATTTAGTAAAATTTCTTTCACCTAAAACAGGTAATGTAAAAACAATACTTTTTAAAAAGTATTGCTAAAGCAAAATTTAGAAAACTGGGAATGACAGCATTTTTAATCATAATTTCTAATTCCATGGCGCGTCTATAAGGGTATTCTCAGTATTTTTTACCTAAGTCATATGAAAATAAAACCATAAAGCACTCGCAAAGCCTGGGACTCAACAAGCAAGACTTTACAAGCAATTTATTACTTCCTTTGTGCAAGCGAAGGAGGAAGTGGACAGGGGTCCTTTTCAGAAGTGACCCCCGCCTGAGAAGCTTAACAGCTTCCCAAAATAACTATCAGTTGGAAGTGACACAGGAAACGCTTGGAAGGAGGGCAAACGCTTGGAATGAGGGCCTGGTCTTTCCATAGAGAGGGGTCATCTGTAAGGTCATTGTATAACTTGCCGGACTGGACAATTCAAGGGAAATTCCTGAATGCATCGTAAAATCGGCGCCTATAAATGGAATATTTGTTCCTCTCAAATGTTTTTAGAGCGTTTTTCACGTAGTGTAAAAATAGCGCTATTAGGACGCAAATTTCGTCTTCATTCTCGTTCCATATTTTGTCGTACCTTTTTCTCAGCCAATAAGCAACCAATTGACCTCGGGTTTTCGGCATTGGGTCGCATTTGTGCCCTAGATGAGCCGAATCATATTTAAATTTAAATTTTTTAAAAAATATAGTACTACTTTATGTTAGTAAAAAGTTCATTAGTTGCATTATTGTAAAATACAACATGTGAAAAACGCGCTAAAATTACTTGGCATGCCAATGATTGATATCTTGTTTTTTTTTAAAATCCTGAAACACTTTTTTTTTTCTGAATTGAAGCTGTTTTCCTCGTGTTCTAGGATTTGGCAAGGAAAAATAATAGGGAAAGGTTAGCCTGGATTATTTGAAGAGCATAAACTATTTTAATTAATTAAAATATTTATTTTTATATCTTTATTGAGGAGCACTGAAGCAATGGAATCTAATAATATCTGTTTTTAATTTTCCTGGTGATAATTAGTGCTCTAAAGTGATATCACGTGTTGATACTTTTAGCAAGCTCCGATACAGACTTTTAAACATTGCCAAACACAATTCTTCTGGCATAAAAAGTTCGACAATATTAATCTAAAAGAAAAAATTATTGCAATTTTTAATTTTTCAGCAGCTTTCAGAATACACTAGTAATACATTTCGTTTATCGTCAGTAATTAAATTCACTAACCAAAAAACTGGAATAAACAATTTGAATAATTAATAAATTAAAAGTAAAAAAAAACTTTTTTAAAAACAAGCTTTTATTTAAACGCACTAAAAAGAATAAAATAGATTTTTCTTTACAATTTAGCAGCACTCTTATTTAAGAAAAATTTATTTATTTCTTTTTTAGTGCGTTTAAATAAAAGCTTGTTTTTAAAAAAGTTTTTTGTTTACTTTTAATTTATTTTTTACTTTTTAGTTATCACTGGACAGGTGTCTTAGTCTGTTCATCTCATTCAACGCATCATTGTTGCTAGGTGTTAGCCGGTTATTTTCAAACAGTCGAGCTAAATGAATTCTCCCAAAAAGGGTACTAGAAAAAAAAAAAACAATTTTTTCTTAAATCCGTAAATTTTAAGCAATTCTTTCAATCTTCGTACAGATCTTGGGTAATATTATCCTACACACGAAAAAAAAAGTTTATGAGATTTTCTTCATAAATGACAAAGTTATTAAATATTAAAATTTTGAGTATTTTTTGAAAAATCGTTAAAAAAAGTTTTCAACATTTTATTTTTTAAATGACTGGTTCTAAAAGAGCAAATTATGAGCTGTTTTAGTACGGAATGTCGATTCATTTAAACAAAAAAAATTCATGTGCGTCGATTTAGACATTATTTTCATAAAAACGCATCTATTTTGACTTATTTAAAAAAAATCGTAAGAAATACAAATATTATTATTTTGTAAAAAACATTATACCGTATCGGGACGAAATAAATGATCTTTCCGATTCTATAGTTATTTTTTGTCTGAGCTTCATAGATTAAAGTTAGAATTTCTATAATACTCCATCTCAGTTTAACTTGGCAGCGTCTACTTGAAAAATAGCTCTATTTTTTTTGTTTTGAATTTAAATCCAAGAAAATAGATAGAAATTTGTAAAAAAAAAAAATTGCATACGTTTTAGAATTATTTTTACGTCGTAGAGATGTAATTATTTTTTAGACAAAGTTAATTAATACAGTCAATAGCGCAACGTTATGAAATTCCAGTTTGGCTGAAAACCGATTTTCGACGCCAACTTTTGTCATTGTTGTAACAATAAAATTATTACAACAATGCAGATATATCCAAGTTGGCGCCCAAAACTAGTTTAATGTTTTTAATTAATATCTTTTTAATTAATTTTAATATTGGAATATAAATGGTCAAAACATGCATTGTCATCCAAACTAAACGTGTATACAAAATTTCAGCTCAATGGGAGGATGATATCAGCTTCAAACTTGAGTTGCAAGATTCCACCCGAACAAATTACATACATGCATACATTGTAAGTTAAATAAAAGCTTTTAAAAAAGGATAATGACATTGATTTTAATAATAAAATTTAATTGGAAAAATTATCGAATTTACTGCATTGGTATTCATTTTTTAATAAATTTTTAAAAAATAGTATGCAAGGGTTTATAACACTTAAGCCAATTGAATTTGACTGTTAAATCCCTATTCTAGATGTGTTGTGGTGTGGAAGTACAGAGAAGAGTTACCACACACACGCACATCTTCAGTATCGCAAACAATATAACATTTCTAATCTTTAAATATTGATTAAAATATTATAAACTTGAAACAAGTGTACAAAAGGTCAATGAAATTATCTAACAATTTATTAATTGATTGATGTTAATAGTAACTGTCAACGATTGCAATAGTAAATTATATGATTAAATGCATCCTTGTGAAATTGACATATTTTAAGGGAGGTCAGTAGGGTAAAAATCATGGAATGATCGATTTTGAGTTTTTGATATTTCTGAAATCTGTATTTCATTACCTTTCTAGGGATATAACATTTATGCCATATTTTCAATTAGAACTATGTCAAAATGACTTTTAAAAAATTATCAACTGGTGGGCTACGCCCCCTTTTGACAGATATTTGCCTTTTAAATATCCTGAAACAATTGCAAAGCCTTCTTTTTGTTTATTCAAACGCAATTAACTTTAGATAACAGTTGACTGTTCGATTAACTGTATTAGTTTGGTGGCGGAATTTCGAGTTACAACATGCTTCCAAGAGTTTTAAAGTATTATTTCTTATTAAATATTTACTTTCACAAGGTATGATTTTTTTCAAAACTACTATTTTCATTATTTATAATTTTAAAATTACTTTTTAAAAAAATAAAATTTTTCTAAATTTACTGTATGTGAAAAAAAAAGCTGCAAATTTACATTATATATTCCTTATGCATTATTGTGGATACTGAAGTGATATTTTGAAAATATTACAACAAAAAAAAAAACATTTAGCTTAGAGCACATGTGTCAAAAAACAAACAAATTAGATGATAAATGTCTGTTTTTAAAAAAAACTAATTTTTTAAAAAAAATATCACTTCAGTATAAATATAAATGTTACTTAACTGTACAGACAAGTTTTTAAACTTAAATATTCAAAAGGTTCTGAATGAATTGTACATACAAAAATTCAGATGTGTAATACCATTTGTCATTGCAAGAAGCTGGTTAAATACATAAAAATACCTAAATATCATGTTTAAAAACATAAAAACAGTTTTATTTTTGCTGTTTAAGAAATCATGTGTACAGTTTAGAGAAACTTTTGAAATTTAAAAGTCTTAGAAACTTATGTTTGCATGTGAACACACAGAACACATATGAAAACTTTCGAAATGACGTAAAATCATGTTTTTTCAAATGCACACCAAAACCATATAGATAAATTTTTTCCCATTATATTTATGATGATATTTGCTCTACTTTGATATTTGTAATACATAAATGCTACAAATTCTTCTAAAATTTATAGCGATTTTGTGATAATAGATGTAAATTTTACAAAATATCTCGTTAAACAAAAACTGAAAAATGTTATATATGTATTTTCTGACAATTTGAAAACATTTTTGATGCTTTTTTTACTTAAATATATTGACTTGATGATAATGTTGAATAAAATGTGGCAAATACATGTTGGAAGGTCATAATTTTTGTGATAAAGTGACATTTCATGTTAAAAATGCATTTTTCAAAAAGTTTGTTTATAAAAATTTATGCTCTTTTTTCTCAGAAAATAATGCAAGGATGCTCATAAAATTTCAGTAAAACATAACTCATATGTACACTGAAAATAACCATGTACACTGAAGTGTGCCTTTATAAATTTTCCCAAAATAATTTAACATAAAGCATTTATCGTAGAAAAAAAATGAAAATTGTCAAGAAATTCATAGTAATATTTTTATGTTGCATGGTTTTGAAAAAACTTAACATTATATTTGAAATATCTCACTTCAGCATAAATATTAAAGTCTAATTAATATTCAGACTAAATCAGAAGTCTTAATATTTAACAGTTTCTGAGAAAAAGTAAACATATATATGTGATGATACGGGATGATTTTTGTCGTTACCTGTAAAGCTTGTTATGCACATAAAATTACATAAAGTTCATGTTTAAAAACATAAAAACAAATTTTTTCTTTTGGATATCATTTATGTAATATTTAAATAAACTTTTTAATTCTGATACTTTAAGAAATTGTGTTTACATGTGAATATACAAAGCACTAGTGAAACTTTTCAAAATGTCATTTATTCATGTATTATATTTCTTAATTTGTGTCTTTTTTTTTAAAAAAAATTTATTGTATGCATGAACTGGAATTTTTTATTTTATATTTCATATATATTGTGTATACTGAAGTGAAATTTTTGAGATATTCCTCAGACATTTAGCTAAAAAGCAGATGTCGTAACATAGAAAAGGAAAGTTTCTATAAAATTCATTATTCTACTGTGCAAAAATTACATTTTTAAACAGGCTGATCAATTTTTTTAAAAAATTTCACTTCTGTATAAAGATAAATGTTAATTTAATGCACACATAAATTTTTAAGCTTTGTTTTCAATAGATTTTTAGTAAAGGGTACATAAATATATCCCAAAATGCAATGCCCTTTTTCGTTGCACAAAACTTGTTACATACAAAAAATACACAAATTTCATGTTTAAAAACATAAAATCAGTTTTCTTGTTGTTTTGGATACCATTTATGTAATATTTTAAGAATTCTTTTAATTCTGATACTTTAAGAAATTGTGTGTTTACATGTGAATTTATAAAAAAGTAATGAAATTTTTCGAAAGGTCGTATAATGATGTATTACCAAAGCCATATTTTCATGTATTGACACATTTTTACATGGTATTTATGATACTTATAGTCAACTTGGATGGACAGTAATGTATCAGAACTAAAAACTCTTCAAAAATTGATGCATAATTTGAGGAAAATGATGCGAATGCTATAAAATATCTCGATAGATTAAAAGTGAAAAATGCTATACATGTATTTTCTGAGAAATCTAAGTAAAAGAAATAAGTAAAAAGTCTTAGAAGTTATTGAGAATAAGCTAATATTTAAAAAAAATAGTGCAAATACAGATTGTAATTCATAATTTTTTTGATGAAGTGACATTTTATAATAAAAATGCAATTATCTCAAAACGGTGTTTTTAAAAATGCGAGTACCATGTTCTCAGAACCTATTCAACGGAAGCACTTGCAATCTTCACTGAATATTACTGATATGTTATTATATATACTGAAGTGAACTTTTATTAATATACCGATAATATTTTTGTAACTGTCAGTTATCGTGAAAAAAAATGACATTTTTCAAAAAATTCATAGTGATACATTACGATGAAAGTTTTTGAAAAAACTAAACAATATATTTGAAAAAGTTCACTTCAGTTTAAATAAAAAAGTCTAATTAATATACAGAAAAAAATTTAAGTCTGTACATTTAATATTTTATGAGAAAAAGGCACATAAAAATGCTCAATTTAACATTAGCGGGATAGGGGGTACCGACTTACCTTTTAAAGTTAAAAAAATTATTTAGGACAAATTCAGAGCAAATGTATGTAAAATATTATGTGCTATCTTCTTAAATAAAAAAAATTCTTCCAAAAACTTAAAGTTGCTTATAAAAATTGAGAATGCATACTTAATTTGAACCATGCGAAATTATTGAAGCAATAAAATCTAAGGTAAAAAAAAAATGTTTTCATCACAAAAGTTCCAAAAACAAAACAGGATCAAGAAAAATGCATATTTTTTTTTTTGTTGAAATAAGTTTTTTATTTTTTCCAATTTTATTTGCATATCTGCATATATTGAATACTAATTTTAACAAGCAAAAATTAAAATATAATTAAAGTAAATAGTCAAAAAACTGTTTATAGTTATAATGGAAAATAGTTTTACAGTAAAATTATAAAATAAGATAAAAACATAACATATATAGAACATATTAAAAGTAAATTTATAGTAAAGAAAATACAGTATGTGTAATAATGAATAACATATAACTACTTAAAATAATAAGCTTATTTATTCAATACTGTTCTCAAAAATTTCTATGATTTTCTATTCTATGTTTGAATAACAGGGTTTCCTAAATTATAAAAATATCAACTTCTTTAAAATATAAAACTAGAAATTTTCTTTTAGAAAGAAAAGAGTAATGTCTACTAGAGTTGTTCTTTTAGCGTGTATACTTATATGCTTGCAAATTTCTAATATTTGAATACCTCTTACTACTTTAAAAACAGTCTTCAAAGACTGTTTCAAAATTTCTAATGCAAAATTATGCCGAAACTAATACTAAAAATTAATATTTTTGATGCAATCTTTAAAAAGAAAAAAATTATTTTTTGGACTATTTAACATAGCGGAGGAATTGTGGTAACACTAATTTCCAACACTCAAATACGTCATGGCTTGTGACGTAAGCAAAAGTACTAAGTTGTAATAAACGGCGGCCCCCATTTAAAAGAAACTCGCTTTATTTGGCTATCTTGGCGCATTTTCTTAAGTTTACAATACCGAGAGCGCGCATCATGGGGACCATTTCTTGGTCAGACCTCGTGTGGTTAGTAGGTAAGTGGAATAGCACGTGTTTTCACTGAAATAGTTTTTGCCATCACGAATTTTGGGTCTTCGTTAAGCATGGCATTGGCAATGAGCAACGTTGTAGTTAAATTTCAACTTTTTTAAAATCATAAATTAACGTGGGGTTTTTCAAATAAAAAAAAAAGTGGTAACCCAGGTATTGCTAACCAGTACTTTTTTTTCGCATTGTTTAGAGAACAAGACATTTTTCGAAATTTTTTAATGAAGAATGGCTTGTTAAAAGATAAATTGAACTGTGCAAAATGCATGGAACCATGCAGCTTAATTAAGCGAAAAAAATCATCAAATGGAAGCATTTGGAGGTGTAAGAATTGCCGAGCAGAAAAATCGTTAAGGATAGGTTCTTGGTTCTCCTTCAGCAAATTAAATTTGCAGGATATTTTACTTTTAACATAGCACTTAATTTCAGACACAAAAACTTGCGATATCGAGCGGGATTTTGGCTTTTTTTCTGCAACTTTAGCAGACTGGCGTCAATTCGTACATGAACAAGTTTTAGATCATGTAGAATTGACATCAAGCAAAATTGCTGGGGTCGTCCCTCACTCTGGAAACTGTGCATTAAATATAATTGCACAGGCTAATGGTTTCACAACTTCCAATTTTTAGCTTTTGGAAAAGAGCATCAATTCTGCTTCCGGAGAAAACCAGATTTTTGGAAACGGTGTTTCCTCGGCAACCCTGTTTTCAAAACACTGTCTTTGGCGTGGTTTGGCGTCCTTTGGCGCCTCAATACATTTGCGCCAAATTGGATGGGTGGGCGATACTAAAGCTGTTCCTAAAAATAAATCAAACTTGTGGGACTATTCATCCCAAAGGTATAATTACAATTTCCATGAATATCGGTAGTATATCTAAACAAATTGATTTATTTGTAATTGATACTGAATTGCCTTATATTATTTTAGGACTTGAATATTTACATTTATTTAAACTTGATATTAGTATTCGTAAAATGTGTGTTTTTCAATTTCGTAAAAATTTAAGTAATGTTAAAATTTCAAATAATAAGTGTGTCAGTGAATTGAGAACATATCATGGGACATATTGTAAAACTCATAAAAATGATAAACTTGTGAACTATTCCAATGCTAATCATGAAAATAAGAGTAATGTTAATAACGGTTTAGATCAAATACCAGACAGTCCTGAAGCTGATCTGGAAAATATTGTTTAACCCCGCCATGGTTGTTGAGGACACAGTACCAAAACAAACTAGTGAGCAATGGGAAGATTTAACTGAACTTCTTGACAAATTTCAAAACATATTTTCACAAAATACATTTGATGTAGGTTGTATCAATTTGGAGCCACAAAGAATTCATTTAATCTCAGACCTTCCTATAAGTTTACGCCCCTATAGAAATAGTCAACAAGAATCTAAAGAAATACAAACACGGATAGAAGAATTGTTAAAAGCAGGTTTTATTAGACTCTCCCATAGTCCATATGCTGCCCCTGTAACTTTAGCATACAAAAAGGATGAAGGGAAAAAATCAAGATTATGTATTGATTATAGAAAACTAAATGAAATAACACGAAAAGATTCCACCCCTGTACCTCTGATAGATTTTGTAATTGATAATTTAACTTATGCTAAATTTTTCTCTACTCTCGATTTAACAAGTGAATATTGGCACATAAAAATTTATGAAAAAGATGCAGAAAAAAACTGGCTTTCACAACTAATTTTGGACTCTATGAATGGTTAAGACTTCCATTTGGCTGGAAAAATTCCCCAGCTGTTTTCCAAAGAACTATAAGACAAATTTTACAAAAATATCAGTTAACTTTTGCTTTAAACTATTTTGATGATATTATAATTTTCTCACAATCTTGGGAAGAGCATTTAACTCATTTAGATAAAATATTTCAAATTTGTAAAAAGAAAACATTAAACTTAAAAAATCAAATGTCAGTTTGCACAGGAAAAAATAAAATTTTAGGATATGAAATAACACAAGGTCATTATTCCCCAAGTAATCCAAATATTGAAACAATAAGAAAATGAGCACCACCTAAAGATGTAAAAGAACTCCCAAGATTTCTTGGTTCCATCAATGTTTATCAAAAACTTATTAAAGATTATGCAAAACTTAGAGTACCATTAAATAAATTACTTAAAAAAGATGCAGTTTGGAATTGGTCACAAGAATGTCAGGAAGCTTATCAAAGGTTAAAAAATTGTTTAATTTTAAAACCTATACTTAAATTATACAACTCGCAATATCCATGTCATGTATTTTGTGACGCAAGTCAGGATTCAATAGGTGTAATTTTTTAAAACAAGAACACCCCAGATGGAACACTTTACCCCATAGCTTATCACTCGAGACAATTACTTAAACATGAAAAGAATTATACAATTTCAGAAAAAGAATGTTTAGCAATTATAGATACCTTAGACAAATTTCACTGTTACCTATATTGATTCAAATTCACAATACATACTGATCATGCTGCTTTACAATAGCTTAAAAGAGTAAAACATTTAACTGGACGTTTATTTCGGTGGAGTTTAAAACTTTCTCAATATGAATATTCGATACTTTATATAAAAGGTAAATTAAATGTTGAAGCAGACATGTTGTCGATGAACCCTGTATGTCATTATACATCACCCATTTGTCATTTTTTAAATACTGATGAAATTATAGAATACCAAAATTCAGAGAACATGAATGATCCAAAATATAATGATGTATTAACTGTTAAGAAAAGGAATTTAATTAAAATTGTAGTACCATTATCTTTGGGAGAAATTAATTACAACAGCACATGAACAATTTGGTCACCCAGGTGTGAAAAAGATGTTAAAACTAATTTCCCCAATTTATTACTGGAAAGATATTATATTAGATATTTCAAATTTTGTTAAATGTTGTGAAACATGTCAAATAAATAAAAAATCTACACAAAAAAAGTATGGATTATTAGAAGAAGTTCCTGTAGCAGAAGAACCATTTGAACTGATGTCACTAGACACTGTAGGAGGATTTAATTATCATAATTCACAAAAGAAATACTTGCATATTGTTCTGGACCATGCTATCAGATATGCTTGGACATTTCCATCCAAAAGTGTCACTTCTGAAACTTATACAAATTGCTTAAAACAAATTTTTTCAATTCAATGCCCCAAATAACTGTTAAGTGAAAGAAATGCAGCATTCAACTCTTCTAAATTTTTTAAAACATCATAATATATTAGACAATTACTAACTTCAGCAAATAGACCACAATGCAATGGAAAGAATGAAAGAGTTAATCCGACATTAGTAGCAAAATTAAGATGTAAGGTTAATTCAACTACAAAAATTCCCTGGACAAAATTATTAGAACAAGTTACATATGAATACAATAACTCGCCACATGATGTCACTGGCTTTCCACCTGCATATTTAATGTTTGGAACTTTGCCATCTGACTCACCATTACCTAATCAAGTAAAATTGAACTATCCACCTATACAACAAGAAAGACAAATTGCAGTTAACAGAACAATTAAATATCACAAGATAAATAAACACAGGTATGATAAACATTATGTTGATGCAAAATTTAAAATTGGAGATTGTCCTATATCAAAATTTCTCATACCCTAATTCAAGTAAACTGCAGAGTCCTTATATTGGTCCCTTTCAGATTGTCAACAAACTCTCAAATGTTACTTATGAAATAGATAAACCAAATCAATATACAGGAAAATTAAGACATTGTTCATTCTACAAGATTAAAACCTTTTCATTCAAAATCCAATTTCCAATTATGCTAAATTCTGATGCATATTTGTTATAGAGTGTTTTCTAAAACATTTGGGGGGGGGGGGAGAAGTGCATTGTTATTTTAAAAATAATATAAATAAAAGTTGCTTTTATAAAAAATTTGAATTTAAGATTTGTTTACATTGTGAAAATCAAACTTTAATGTAATTGAAAATTTGTATTGCATTTTTATTCATAATGAAAACATTATTGAAGAAGTATGTTAATTATGGATTGTGTGAAAACATGGTGATGAGGTCAATTTTATGATACATGATGTTATAGAGATTTCATTGTGAGTGTTTGTGATAGAAGTATATTAATTATGGACTGTATGAAAACATGGTGATGAGGTCAATTTTATGATACATGTTATAATAATTTCATTGTGAGTATTTATGATAGAAGTATATTCTGGAAGTTACAAAATATAATGTGATATTCTAAAGATTTTGTTATGGTTATGTATTTTAGAAATAAGTTGGTTGAGTAGTGATCCAAAAGATAATAATAAAGAACTGGGAGATAAACAAGAATTGAACTATGATTTTTACAAGAAATAACTGTGTGAAACATTATGACAAGCATAAAAAAAAATGGACATTGATTGAATTTTTTCTGTACTTGATATATCTGAAATACACTTACTTGTTTTTTTTTCTTTGTATTTTATATTTCTAGTGAGATTTTGATATAGTGTTGATGTTGTGTTTATTTTGGTAAATTTCTGTGTTATAGTTATATAATCTTTTCTTTTTTGGGAGCTCCTAAATTGATTTTGTTGTGCATGTGATATATATTCTTCTTAGGTATTTACATAACCAGTATTCCTAAATTCATTTTATTGTGTATGTGATATATATTCTTTTTATGTATTACATAACCAGTATTCCTAAATATCTATTGTTGTTACGTATTTGATATCTATTCTTTTTATGTATTTACATAACCATTTCGAAGTACTTGTAACTTTTCAACATTTATCACTTTTATTAACATTGTTTACTATTACTACACATCCAGTATGGATTTCACTTGATATTATGTTATGTTGTTTAACACTACTATATTTTTGTGTGTCTAATGTGAATTATCTTTATCTTATGTTGTTTTTTCTTAACCTCATTATTATTACAGTCATAGTTGAAAGTATTAGATGTGTGATATTTTTCTGAAAAACAATTCTATGTAACCAATGCTGTATACCAAAGTTTGATTTTTGTTATTCAATATTATTTTTTTACATGTCAAAAGATTCACCAGCTCTCTCTTTTATACAATTATTATATCTTAGATTTTAATTCATTTGGGAATTTGATATCATTGGAATATTGTTATTTTTATCCTCTGGGGACTTGCCAGTAAGGATTGGCCAACCTGGCTGTGCCAGGCTAAAATGGAGGGGGGGGGTGAATTGTCAGGTTGGAAAAGATTAACTTTAAAATTAAGGGAGTAATAAATAAAAATAGAGCGAACTCTTTATCATCGCGTAAAGATTTGTGGGTAAATAAGCCTATTTAAAGGTGGAGCGAGCGCTGATGAAGGAGAACGCGTACTGGAAAGGCTTAGCTGGTGGACTCCTGGCCAGATTGCTATCTATTGTTATACTCGGTTGCGCGCCCAAGGGCCGCCATATTGGATATTAGATGATTCAAGCAGAACAAAGAAGCCTTTTGTTGAGATGATGCCCTCCTTATTTAACCCGCAGGCTTGGGGCCTGACATATATATAAATTATTGATTATATAAGTCCTAGTATTAAGAATTCGATTGTACTGATAAATATACTTATACCTGTAACTCTTGCCTCTTGATAAAAAAAGAAAAAGGAAATAACTTTTAATTTGTATTTTCTAAAAATCTCTAAAATTGAAGTATAGAATGATGTTTGAACTTTCGTAACGCTATAACCGAGTGGATTTCCGCAAAACCTATACTCCGGGAAATAAACATGCAAGCCAAATTTCAAGTCTAAATGTAATAGAGAAAAAACAAAATTTTTACTATCAAATACCCCTTGTAATCTCGTTGAGAGTCATTCTCCAAAATAACCGTTCTTAGCCGATTTCAATTTTAAAAAATGCAAACCAAATTCCAATATTATAATCCTTGTAGTTTGAAAAAAAAACATTTTTTTCTCAATACGCCCCAGTAACCCTTTGCCCCCAGGAGTTGATTTCCCTCAAATATATTCTTAGTGGATCCCTATTTAACAAAAAAAAACCCATGCTTAACCAATTTCAAGTATGTGGGTCTAACAATTTAAAAACAGGAATTTTTTTCTATAACTCCCTTGACCCCTCGCAATTCTCCTTAGTCTATTTTCGTTTTACTCTTTTTTAGAAGAACTCTATTCCATGAAAGGAGAATGCATACCAATTTTAAGCAGGTAGATCTAATAGTTTAAAAACGGAAATATTTAGATAGTATTACGCCCCTTAATCCTCCGAAATGAAACTTGACGGTTGATTTTCGCAAAACCCACTTTGTAGCAGTTCTCTACTCTAGAAAAGGAGTTTTGTAATGTGGAAATCTCGTTAAATAGAATCGTATCTCAATAAACTTTATAAGCCATATGAAATAAATTTTAAATTCATAAACACTATACATTATTATAAAAAGTAATTATTCACACATTTTTTGATAAATTAATACTTATTTTACATAACTTACTCATCAAAACAAAATCTGCAAGGAAATAAAAAAAACTTCGCATAGAAATACACTGTATTTTCTACTTTAAAAAAAGTAATTTTAATGACATTTTTATAATTTTAAGTCTACAAATAATTTTAAACATACCTTTTTCATAAACAGTAATTTTAAAGATATATTAGCAAATGCATCTTTTAATTTAAATATTGGTTAAGTGCAAAACCCTCATCAGGTGTATTTTCTTCGCACTGTAATCCACAACAAATTACCGCAAATAATTTTATCATTTCATCATATGAAAAGCCAGAAATATTTTTAAAATTTGAAGGTTAAAAATTGAATCACAAGAGAAGAGGTTTGCTAAATAGAAAATACACTTTACTATTTGGAGATTATTTTATGAAAAAAAATGGTAAAATATTCTTGGTTCCAGGAAAAGGCTCGCAAAAAAGAAAAAGTCACAAAATGGAGGTCCGACTGTATTATGAATTGATAAGAATAATTTTAAAAAGGCACTGAAAAACTAAATTTTCTTTTGATAAAACTATATTTATTGTGAGAAATTAAATATACACAGATACCTTTATAAATTATAATAAACTTTTCAAGACTATCTACATTTAAAATTTTTTCTAAAATATCAAAACATACAACAGAATAACCAATTCTATAAATATTTTTTCTAATATATTTTAAATACTTATTAAGAACAAAAATACAAATTACCGATGAGCCAATTCTTCATCAGATTCAAAGACACCAAAATCTCGTAAAACCTTTTCTAATTCTTTAGTTCTTTGAAGGTCATCCGGTTTAGGAAAAGCTGTACTTATTGGTGATGTTACACCATGTGTCACTGTTTTTATTATTTTGATTGCTATTCTGGTTTGCAGTATTGTTTACACAGTATTATTATTCCACATGTTTTTTGGATATGTGCTAAAAATAATTATAAAACAAGAATTAAATGCGGTTAACATGAAATGCAGAACAAACAATCACTATTATTTATATGCAGAAATTTCTACAAGAAAAATATTTTCAAAATCAAATTACTATTGAACATACATGTATATAAAAAGAAAAGTTCAAATACTTTCAAAAGTATACATTCAAGGTAAATGACTTAGTATGGGGGGGGGGGGGGTTATGTTCGCTTTTTAAAGGGATTTAGTTATTTTGATTAGTGTTTCTAAAGTCACACATTGTGTCATTTTCACATACTTGAAAAAAATTCAGGTTAGTCCATCATAAGGAAATTTCAATTTTTAAAAATGATAATTACCAATTTCATACTTTGTTTATGCAATTCTTAAGCTGTAATTCAATATTAGATTTAAAACTTTATCAGTTCCTTATAATATTTCTGTGCAGAAAACTAAGTCCCCTATATTGCATAACATTACATAATATTTTCAATTTAAGTGGAAAGAAGAATCTATTGGAAATAATTTTTAAAAATTCTCATAAAAACTTCAACATGAATAAGAAACAAAGTCAAACAACATAACATACAAATATTTCATTTTAAAAAGCAATATTAATTACAAACATATTTAAAATTTGTACTTTACTTTTTTCAATCAAATGTAATTTAATCACAAAATAGAAGTTTTTAGTCCTTCGTAACTTGCCATTTATCTTATGCGTAAGACATTTAGCCACTTATTCTGAACTCTATGGCATAGCTGCAGTTAATGCAGGTAAAAATCATTGTAAATTTTATCATGTTTTCTGAACTGAATTGCTCTCTCCATCAGACTGATGGCAGTCATGTCTTGTCTGGTGTACAATAGTCTGGCATATTATCGCAACCTATTGCGACATTATGTGAAACAAAGCACATGGTTGCCAATTCAGCGAGTATGACACATAGAAAATCAGGTTTGCAAACTTGGCGAGTTATTAATAAAGTTGGTATTGTTGCGATAATATGCAAGCACCAAAAAATAAATATCAACCTTATATTAAATTTCATATTTCGAAAAGATAATTGTGGAGGAATTTTTTTTTAAAAAATCCTATGCCAATATTGGCGTTTCTGCCATTAGTCGAGAGCAGCCAATAAAATGATGACAAAGCATAAAAAGAATCAAAATTTACCTCCGTAGAGTTGTCTACAAAAACTTTAAAAACATAGAGTCCGAGGTGGTCACCATCCATTTCACCCTGGTGGCACAGGGGGCAACAAGCCAA
>BMAO01026091.1:0-25694 GCA_019973975.1 Trichonephila clavata
GGGTAGAGTGATTTTTTTTATTAACAGAGGGTTTTCCTGTGGTCTGCTAATTATTACTAATCAGATCATTTATTGTCTTACAGCTCTTTATAACTACCATCGCCTTACAAGTTTTTCCCAATGAAAATCATTGCACGTGTTTAGGAAAATCAGACATAACATTGCGCATCTGGTGAAGAGCTTGTAAAATGAAAGCGAAACGAAAAAAAAAACTTTGTATATAAAGATTTTAATTTTAAAAAAAAGCACTACAGATAAAACTTGTAAGTGGCACTCAGCCGAAGAATCTTATTCAGTGAGGCCAAGCAACAAGTTATCTCGAAATGTTTTTTTTAAATAAAAATTACTGTAATAGTATTACAATATTATATCAATAGCTAATTTGTCATATTTTGTAAAATTTCGTATTTTTCTTTAAAATAAAAGCTCAGCACCCAGCGTAAGATGCTTTAAATTTACTTGGCAGCCAGTGGGTTACTAGACAGATAATTTATTTATTTTTCGTTATATTGCACGAATATTTTAACCCCAAAAAATACTTAAATTCTTATTCAGTTAATACAGAATAATTAGTTTTCTTTTTTTATTCGGGAAGCATCTGCATTACAAAGAACTTCATAATAAATGTAGCTTACCTTTTAATGGATTATGTGTGAAAAGGATTTCTGAGAATCTATATTTTCACTGAAAACACCCTTTATTCGATCTACACGCAAGTTACAAACAGTTTTTTCTTTCTTTTTAAATTTGTCTGCTCTGAACAAAATAAAAAGATTTCACTCTATCTGTGCTGGTTGATTGATCGACGAGGAAGAATCAAATAGCGACGTTGCTACGTCTCGAATGTCATTCTAAAAGATAAAGCATTGCTCGATATTCTAGAGTTTCAATTCAAGAAGCGAGTCCGATGACTCTCCTTCTACTGTGAAGAATTTCTTCTTTCATCTGGTTAAAAGAGCTTTGAGCTACTAAATGTATTTCAGTCTTCCGAACCTTTTTTCTTTGCATTACCAAGTGCCGCATTCTGGATAAAACTTCGACGAGCTATCGGAAAGCTGATGTTGCATGCATCTATAGTAGCTGTAAGTATTTATCTGTAAATTTTCCATCTCTTTTTGGATACTAATCCCAGCAGAAACATTCTCGCATTTTATTATTCTAAGTGATCAGGGACGTCTTAAGGCATGGGCCAACTGGGCCCAGGGCCTCTGCTACAATGGGGGCCTCGTTTCTTTCTCGATTCAGCCTTAATAAGATCAGGATTCGAATTATTTCAGCGGTCTAATGTTATTTTCGGTTGTATTTTCCGAAAAACTGGGAATTTCGGGCTATATGTTAAATGACTACATGTGATGACCGTCGTTCATGTATAGATCAAGGCCTACACCATCATTACTCATTCAGTCAGAAGGCTGCATTCGATCGATTGTATATGTTGTTCGATTGTATATAAGTCATGCACATTTATTAAGGCTTGTAAGAGTATTTGACAACGCATGCGATATGCACTGTCTACTGTTATGGTCACGGGGGAGGGCAGGGCCGTAGCTACTGCCGTATCCCCTATGACCCCCCCCCCACACTACACAGGCCTCAACTTGTGTAACATTTGGACACTTTCAAATAAGTTTTATCAATGCGATCCTTTATTTATTTTTTGCGCCAGACCGGAAGGCCTGGGTTCGATGCCCGATGCCACCAAATACTCGCCGAGTACAAACGGAGCACGTGCTCGTTAAATCTGTGGGTCCGAATGGTGTCGCCATCTGTTGTGAGCAAAATCGTGCTGTCACCTTCATGGGCTCAAAGCTTAGTCTAATGACAGGCGTATCTCTAGCCGGTTGCCATGATGAATTTCGTGGGCCTCGATCTGACTACGTCAGACAGGTGGCATAAGCAGCAACAACAACAACATTTATTTTCTTAAAACTGACCCACAAGGAATTTTGACACAGAGCCCACTCAGGACTAGCTACGCCAGTGACTTGGGGCCTACATTTGTGTAGGGGGCCAGGGTCTATTTTTGAGAAAGGGCCCAGGGCCCCAAGAAGTCTTAAGACGTCCCTGTAAGTGATACCAGCTCCCTTGGGATGTTCTAGGTCAGAAAAGGTAGAAATACCAATCCGCAGACCCATTAGAGAAAAAAAAATTATTATTCATTACAAAATTCCTCTTACTCTCGAAAGAGAGTGGCCGTGGTAACCAAGTGGTCGTGGCCAGCGTAGCATGAGTGTTATATTAACGCCGCACTAGAAAGCTACCTCGTAATTTTGAATAGCGGTCAAGTGACACCTGAACTCTGGCAACTCCCTCTCCTAACTAACACCAACAGGAGGACGTTTGAGCCTCGGCAGATTTAAAGTGAATCAGTCCTCTCTACACGGTGGGTCTTCAGTGGCACCAGGACTCTTAACTTGCGACACGCCAGCCACGAGTTCCTTACCATAGCCGCTAGGCTGCTACGTTTACCCGACGTAACATGAGTTTGAGCCCTTGTGTCATTGAAGACCCGCTGTGAAGTGGGGCTGATGAGCGTTAAATGAGTAGTGACTCAAACCCCCTAGCGTTGGCATGGGGTGGTAGTTTGAAGGGTCTTTACGTCAGTTGACCTTCAAAATTATGGGGTCTGCCGCCGACCGCCTCCGTCTTGCTTTATTGTGTGACCCGTAAAATCCGGTTTATAACGCGGACTCTTAACACAAAAAATAAGATAGAAATTTAAGAGTGCGTGTTATACGGTGGGTACAAAAATTATAGCTTTAAAAATTAAAAAAAGAAATGAGCATAAAAATAAAATTAGGCTTCTTCATGTATCGAAATACTGTTTATTTAAAAGAAATGACATTCTTTAGGAACTTGAAGGGCTGTAATTCAAGAAGTATACTATTTCTTCAAAATTTTGGGATAATACCTTGAATACATGACTTCAAAACATAAGAGCATTGTACACTTACGTTTCAGGTTTTTTTGTAAGAAAAAGAAGTGCGCGTTATACGGCGAATATACCTTAAAATTAAAAAAATGCAGCTTGAAATTATAGGTGCGCGTGTAACGTGTATATCCGCGATTCCACTCATCCTCTTGGGTAAAATAATTTTTTTTTAACTGTGATTTCGGTTGAAAAACACTCTCTGTGAAGAAGACGGGGTTGATGCAAATTAGAGCTTCTTTGGTGTTAGTAGTAAAATAGGCGCGTGAATGGTTGAAAGTGGATATAGAAGCATGAATAAGATGACCGGAGGTCGAATAGTTAATCAAGTTAGAAGATATCCAAAGATAATCCGAGAGCGCTCAAGGATTAAGATAAGTGTGCTTATATTTCAATACTTACATTAATTAAACGAGATTACTCTTTGGGTTTAGTGTTATAAGTGCATTCTCCCCTTAAGTTGTCTAGTGTTCTTTAATGAAATAACCAATAAAAGTGTGTTGGCATTTTACAATGGCTGATCTTGACTCGAAACCCCAACACCAGCGTCCACCGGGACGCGACACGCGTTTTACCCCGGTGCTCGCAATACGCCAGATTTTACGGTAACTTTCACTCACTCACGTTTGAATGAACGAAATTCAATTACAAACTATTTAAAATTTATCCTTGTAATTTAATTAACGTTAGACATGTTTTTATTTGCATCTTAATATTCAATTATCTTGGTGTTTTATGTAAGTTTAAAGAAAATGATTTTGCGCGTTCTTAAAAATAAATTTATAGTGAATATTATAAGTCACATATTATCATATATATAAATCACATATTATCATATATATAAATCACATGTTATCACATATATAAATCACATATCATATATATGAATTTGAATGTTTTTATTTGAACTTATACAAATTCACACTGATGATCGTATCACTCCAAAATTTTGCAGGGAGCTTCGCTGAGATTTAAAAAGAAGCCGTAAGCCTATTTACACACACACACAAATTTAAATTTATTTTAAGCGAATTTTTTTCTAGACCCCCGCTTCCTTGTGTGTAAGAAAAACGTCAAATGCAATTTTATGCTGCCAATAATGAAAAACTATTCCCTCTAAATTTTAGAAAACGATTTCAGTATTTGGCAACATCTTTTGATTTGGTGACGGCTAAGAACGGATTTTTCGGAAATTGACTCAAAGGGGCGATTGCTAAAGCTTTACAAATAAAAACTTCATTTTTGAACGATTACATTAACAAACTTGAAATTTGGCGTGCATATTTCATTTGTTGAGTAGAATTCGGTTGATTCCCAAGAGATGGAGTTACGGTGGCGTTGAGATAAGATAAATATATTCCGTTATAAAAATTCACTCTTCTCATTAAATCAACAAGTAGATATAAAATTGGTTTTTGTGTAATCTGAAGCTTAATGACTTACAAGGGGATGGCACGACTAAGGAAATTCATTTTGGGACGAGACTTGGTGTAATAGTAGTACTCCATTAGGGTGTCCAATCCTCGATGTATTAGCACCAAATGGCCAGTCAAATTCGGAGAAAATATTCTTCGAAGTTCATGCTTAACTAAAACTTAATTGTATAAAAGCTATCTGCGGTGACGTTGTGGCATAGTTGGTAATGCACCTGCTTTCTACGCTGGTGGATAGGGTTCCAGGCACGCAATAGTTTTTTTCAATTCATTTTATTTTTAAAATAAAATAAATTTATTTAAAAAATGACTTATTAAATACTTTAAATAATTATAAAATAATTAAATTCACATTATAAAACTTTGTTACTAATTTTTATGTAAAATAGCATTTAATATTTATTATAATATATTATAAATATTATTTATTATTATAAAATATTTTTAAATAAATTGATTTAATTAAAAAACATAATTAAAAGAATTGGAAAAAATAAATCGATCACACGATTCTAACCCTATCCGCCATGATAGAAAGCAGGCGCACTACCAAATATGCCACTACGTCACTAGAGGTAATTAAAGCTTAATTGTATTTAAGCTAAGCATGAATTTTTTTTGAAGCCTATTTTCTCCGAATTGACTGGCCATTCGGCGATAATACATCGAGGGTTGAGCACACTAAGAGAGTACTACTATTACACCAAGTCTCGTCTCCAAATGAATTTCCTTAGTCGTGCCCTCCCCTTATTAGATATCAATGAATGGCTAAATGAATATTTAAATATTTTTATATAATGAATATTAATTTCATAATAAATAATACAAAAGTATTTTTAGTGTGTACAGTGCCGCATAAGTCTTTTATCACCTCAATAATTTATTATTATTATGGAATGTTATACTCATAAACGACGTGATGTATAATCATAAAAGTGGGGTATAGTAAAAGTATAGTAAAGTTACCATGCGTTACACAAATAAAGCTGCTTACTGAACCCCCTGGTGGATACATTTGGAAGCTGTCTTATCTCAAAAAGAGAACGAGGAGGGATACATGAAAAAAGTCAACTAGAAAGTTTTTCAGCATCATCGATTTGGTAAAAAAAAAATAAAAATAAAATAAAAATAAAAAAAAAAAAACACCTTTTGTATAATGTTAAAAATAAAAGGCAAAATTCATATATATTTGGTTCGTAACTCCCAAAATCGGAACGCAACATAACGTGTAAGAAAAGAGAAAATGTTACCACTCGAGAGCATCGCTCATCCCCGACACCATATGGACGAATGAGACATGCTTTGTGCACGTTATACTATGCACAATAAACAGAGTATCCACTTCTGGTCGCTGAATAATCCTAGATGTGCTGTCGAAGTTCGACATCGAGTTCGTTGATCGATAAATGTCTGGTGCAGACTATTCGAGAACAGATTGATTCTCTCGGTATTTTACGAGGTCACACGTTAACAGGATCCCAATACTTGTCATTACTGAAGGATGTACTATTCGATTTCTATAGGATTTGCCGTTGAGTGACCTCCGTAATGCAGAGTTCCAACACAATGGTGCCCCGCAGTGTCGGATGAAACGACATGGAGGCCCCCAGAATTCTCGGGGCCCTGCAGCCTGATAATTTAATTACACAACATTTTAGGAATTTACATCATTGCACAAATAAGATAACAAGCAATAAAAAATTAAAAGTATAAAAAAACAATAATTATTTATTAGAATATGTAATAAAAAAAACTCTTGCAATTAAAAGGGGCCCCGAAAAAACGCATGGCCCATAGGCAATTATCTACTTCGCCTAATTAATCCGGCACTGGTGCCCCGCCACACAAGGTATCACGTGTCTCACAGAACATTCGAGACCTAATCTAGTAACAAGTCATCGGTTATAGTGGTTGCGTTAAATGGCCTGCGTGGTCACCTGGCCTGAACCCATTGGACTTTTTTCTGTGGGAATACATCACACAAAAAGTGTATGCAACCCTTCCAGGAACACTGAAGGAAGTGCAAAACCGTGTTACATATGTTTGCACCAGCGTGTCAGGTGTCATTTTGAAAAAACTGCTACGGGAAATGAAAAACACGTGTTCAGGTGTGGCACCATTTTTAGCATAGCAGATGGATGATCCGGAAAGTGCAGTTTTATTCAACGCGATCAGACACATGTCTGTGTTTTATATTTTTCAGTTAAATCATTTTTGTGCGCAAGATGGTTTTTTGAAATAAATCGACAATGCTGAACAACATTGTGATTGAATTTTTTAGGTATCTCGTACTCTAAATTTACCCATCAGGGGTGCTGTAAGCAGTTTCTTTGTGTACGGCTTGGCTACTTTACCTAGACTCCACTTTTATGTCTATAGAACTTGTCGTTCATAAATTATTGGGGTGACAATGGACTTTAGCAGGCACACTGCAAATTCTCAAGGATAACATTGTGAAATCTGAATTTATCAATTTTATATATATTAATTGATCACTTGTAAGTATCCCTATATTTGGATTTATGTATCGTAGTAGCCTATCAGTTATCTTTTTTCTGTTTCGTAAGCAGCCTTGTGGGTTGATGAGTGTTAAATCTCCCGATTATCAAAGTTGATGCAAAGTGGAATAAAGTTTATAGAGTGGGATACCCTCTCAAGTGGTCTTTCTTGTCACCTGACTAAGTTTTAAAAAAAAACAAGAGGCCTGTGCCAAGAAGCTGTGGCGTTGCTTCTAGAGTGAGTGAGATCAATATTAACGTCGCACTACTAAATTGTGTGAGGGCTGTTGGCAACGGACCTCGTAATACTTTTTAATCTAAGTCAGGTGACGAGGATGACATCTGAGATGGTATCCCCGTCTCCTAACTTCCACTCCGTACCAACAAGACGATGTTTGCGTCTCGACGGATTTAAAGTGCATCGGTCTTCAGCGGTACAAGATTCGAACTCATGACACACCAACCATGAGTCTATGACCTTGACCACTGGGCTAGCGCAGCTGCATGGACAGGCGGAAATCTAAACTATAAGCTCCTCTTGTAGCTTAAAATTAGGTCACATCAATTTATAAAAGGATCTAAAATCAACTAGATGCACTCAGATGGTTTATTTTATTGAAATAATTGTGATACTCAGAAGGCCACTAATAAAGGTCCAGAAATGCAACTTCATTTCTATTCTATGGTCTTTATATCATTGTCTTCATGTTTCATCATAATTTTTATGTCATGCAATAACAACCACTTCAGCAAATGTTATTGCTTTTTTTCTGTGGGAAAAAGTTTAAGACTTTCCGTTTGCTATTCTTTTCCATAATGCAGACACATTTAGTTCATTGGATCCGGGAAATAAACGCCGCCTGAAATCGAACAAAAAGATCACACAGCTGCTTTGAAGGTCAAGGGGGTATTTGCTGTGTGATGTATGGTATTGAAGTACCCTTCTCTGGAGTCTTTTCCATCGAAAACCGATCGTCGTGGCTTGGATCAAAAACGAGTTATATTTGGGAAAGAGGGAAAATCAATAGGCATAAGATGAAACAGAAACGGTATCGATTCTCTTTTTGCTTGTCTCAACAACGATTCTCAATCACAACATTTCCACGATAAACCAGACTCTTTAAGCGCCCCCCCCCCCTTTATCTAGAATTGTATGGAATCGTATCTCTGGGATTCTTTTTTCTTCTTCTGGAACCCATAGACATTCAATGCTTTTCGTGGTAGTACATTTTATTTCTTATAAATCTTGTTTTGAATTGTTCAAACTGTTTAATCACTCCATATGAGTTGTTTCTTCAATCATTTTAGTTGTTGTTTTCATGCAAGCACTTTTTAATGGACATTTTTGAACAATTTTTTTTAATTCCTTGAAATATACACAGGTTGGTCCCGAATTCATGATACAAACTTTAAGGGAAGGTACAGGACATTATAGCAATTATTTATTGCATAGGAATGTATGGGCGTAAGTGTGATGCGGTGAGACGAAAACAGGGAAAATAAAAGAAAAGACAAATTGACTTATTGGTTGGTTTCGTTGCCGGTAGGGGGCAGTAGGTGTCGTGCCGCCGTTCAGCCTGATGCATCTCAGTAGGGGAAAGTGTCATTCGTAATTTTGATGACGTCTACGATGGGAGACTTTATGTATGCCGAAAATGAAGTCATGCATTACATGTACCACCGAGCAAATGGTAACGGCAGGCCCGCGCTACGAATGCATCCCGTGTAGTTTCCTGATCGAAGAATGACGTATCACAGAATTTTTCAACGGTTACATCGTCATTTCGTGAGTCGTACGCAGTCCAAGCCTGGAAGAAAACATCTTGAACGTTGTTGCTGATAGACGCGAGTCAAGCACAAGAGCTCTTGCTCATCACTTAGTTTGAGTCATCAGACCGTTTGTAGAGTGGCAAACGAAAATCGCTTCCCCCCTTCCGTTTTCAGCGAGTACAAACTTTGAATCCGGCAGACTATCTTCTCCGACTGCCAGTGGGTGGTACAGCAATGTGCGTTGCAGCTGGAATTCATAGCTCATGTGCTGAGCAGTTCTAGTAAACATTACACTCTTGTCAACGACGCTCTCAATATACACTTTGTCTTCCCTTTCGTCTCTTATTTTTTTGCGTTTGTGCCCCACCGCGTCACTTGCGCCCATACATTCCTATTCAATAAATGATTGTTACAATATCCTGTACCCACCCTTAAACTTTGTACCATGAATTCAGGACCACTCTGAATATTCCCTCTCCAGTATATGATTGGTTTGGTTGATGTCGTGTCTTTTGAGAAGTCAGCTGTCCCCATGCGTGGAAATCGCTGCTTTCGCTAGTTCCACAATTTTTTCACTATACAACTCTCCCTGAAAGGGGAATTCTCCCAAGATTCGTGGAGCTGCAAGTATTCCCGGATAGGCGAAGATGTGTTCTGAAGAAAGCTCAGTTTCGGGGCAGTTTCTGTAAGTTTTATATAATCTGGTACCATATTCACATTAATTTTCGTTCCTTTAAGATGGTTTTCTTTTACTTTTTAGAAAATTAGCTTTTAAGCAGTGAAAAGTTTAACCTACAATATAAAATAAAAAACCTCTAAAATAAACTTTAAAAAAAATTTTTAGGAGGTATTCCAATTTTTTTAAAACACGTCACACAGTTTCCAATGGTTTCTGATAAATGGATTTTTTATTAAATAAAAAGCATAAAGAGCATTATAAATATTTTACTAGTATAACGAATTTTTGCGTGGCATTTTCTAAATACTAATTTTTTTCTTCTGAAACTCAGAAGAAAAATTGTCCATTTTTATTCTGCAATGAATCTTATTATGATTTTAAGTTTCTTAAAATGTAAAGAAATCTCATTGTTGTTTGAGGTTTCTTAATTCTCTGACTTTCAAGTATTTTACTTCTATCAATTCTTATCCTTTTATCCAAATGCAAAAGGTATATGTATTGCTTAATAATTAAAATAAGTGATACCTCGCATCTGATTTTTGTGTGTGTACAAATAAGTATCGAACATTCTAGAGAAGTGTGTGTGCCATTCATAAACAGGAAATAGTTACAATCTTAAATTTCCACTCGAATAAGAAAAAAAGAATGTGATATTTGTTATGCGATCTTAACAAAGAACAAATTCAATTAGGAAATCCTATATAAGAGAGAATTAGATAAGGAGGGGAGATTACATATCATGTCAATCAAATGCGCATAAACTGCTTCCGTATTTTCCTAAACTAGAATGCTAGTTTTATACATGTAATTATTTTTCATAAATATTATGTACATAGTTTTGCACCCTGCATTTAAATATAAAATGAAGCTCATCAATATTAATAATAGTGTAAAATATATCAAAAAAATATGTATTCGATCTTTCTGCTAATTTAATAAGTATTAACTATGAAAAAAATTGGAATTTCGACAGAATTTTAAAATATACTGCAAATTTTAGTTAAAATAAATTTTGATTTCAACACGTGTAGCTTTTCAAAGCCATTTTATTTCGATGTTAAGTTTAGAAAATACATTTATGAGTATTAAAACTTGAACATAATAGACTTTCTGCAAAATGGGTTTTTTAAATCACAATTTATCAAAAAATATATAAAAAACACTTATTTTTATTGGGAGGAAATTGCTTTAAAAAAAATCAAATTTTTAGTAGCTGTAATTTACTATTTTGTATTTTATGCTAACTAACTGCTTTTATTTTTGGAATATTTTATAAATGTAAATATTACTTTATTAATTTTTAAATTTTAATTGCAAATATTTAAAATAATACTTGTAAATCTGGAAACAATTTCTTTGTAACTTTTTGCTTTGTCAGATTGGCAACAATCCAAACGTTTACAGTAGCACTTTAACTTTCGCGCTAGATAAGCCTAACGAATAAAACGTGTTCTATTGATTTTTTTGCAATTTTTCTATAGTTAAACGATAAAAGACACAACGTTCACAACCACAACCTTTTAATCAAATCTCTTTAGAAAAGAAAAAGAAAATTATCTTACACACACACACAAAACAATAAGTGTAAAAGAAGCTACTTTTAATCTCGTTTAAGAACATGTGTTTGATAGAAATAGTGCAATGGCTTTTGCAATGATAATGTTTTTTTTCCCACAGAGATAACAAAAAATAGCGGTAAATTGATTAAAGAAACTGATATAGATAAAACAATAAATAAATGCATTAAAGATATATTTAGTACAATGAAGAAAGTGTCAGAAAGTTTGATAACAATTACAGTCTAAAGAGAAGGTTAAAAAAAGCCGGGGAAAACGTTTAATGAATAGGAAATGGGATTCAATTTCTTTCAAGTCGAACTAACATAATAACCTTGTCAACAAAATTAAAAGATTTTGAAAAAACATGCTCACTACGTTAATATTTCAATCAATGCCCAATTTTTTAGTTATTTATATTAATAAAATACACTTCCGCGCATACGTTAGCGCCTGAAATATGCAAATTTGGCGGTTAACAATGTGGTGTAGAATGGACGTATATGTTAAAATTCCGGTCCCTTTTTCTGTTTAAAGAGTGATCGGTATTTTCTTTAATTATGGCTCAAAGGCATCATTTAAGGGAAATTCAAAAGTGGCTTGTAATTTGTAGAATCGAAGGAGGTCAAACAAAAATGGAGGTCACCTACCTCCTATCAATTATTGAGTACCTTTAATAGTTTCATTCAATGCCCAGTAGAGAAATGGTGAATTGAATTCAAAAATATAACTTTTTATTTAATTCGTTATATGTTTTGTGAAAATTAAAATAAAAATTAAATTGCAAAAAGCCGTATAAATACCTTATAAAATATCAAAAATAGAATTTTAAAGACCAGTGAGAGTTAGCTTAACGTCACACTATAGAGCTGCACGAGGGCTATTGGCGACGGACCTAGTAATTTTGCGCCTCAGTCAAGTGACGGGGACAGCACCTTATAACTGGCACCCTCCTCTTTTAACTTTCACACCAAGCCAAGGGAGACTTTTGAGCCACGACAGATTTTATGTGCATCGGGTCCCTCTACACAGCGGGTCTTCAGCGGTACTAAGCTGGAACTTTTGACATGCCAGCCATGAGTCCGTGACTTTGACCACTCGGCTACCGGGCCACGAAGGCTCAAGCGTTCCTTTTGCAAAAGTTCTTTTGCCACGGTGCTTGCATAAGAACTATCATCATCGTGCAACAGGATGACACCGCAAAAAACTTTACAGGAACGTATTCCGATTTAATTTCCTTCCAAAGTTTCTTTATCACACAGTATTGACCACTGACCCTGTTGGAAACTCTTATGCGTCACTTTCAAAAACAAAATGAATGACCCCAATCATTATTTAAATGTCCTCATCTCATTCTTAGACACATAACGTATCCAGGAAGTGAAAAGAGCGCGTGAATTATTTTCATTCTAGTAGTACAGTTCAGTATCCATTCGCAGAACTCAAGAGAATGATGTTAAGGGAGACCCTGGTCCATACTCCAGTCCCAATGAATCTTCCACCCAAATCTAGAAATTTTAAAGCTCTGACAGGACATGATTATCTCCAGCGAATTAGTGTAAAAAAACACTCTCCTGGCTGTCCTCTGTGTCTAAAGGAGAGGTTATGAATTTTAATAATCTGATAATTTGTGTTTCCCTGGCCAACACAAATTTTATTTTTGATTTTTTATCTTCTGACAACTTTTCTGCAAAGGCTGGTTTGTATGGGCTGCTCTCTAAAAAAATGGCCTATACAGTCTCTTCCTCAACTTAGTGTAAAATAGTGCTTCTCAAACTTTCACTATTTCCGACCCAATTTTCAATCATGATTTTCATAACCCCCCCCCCCCTCATGCAATAACAATGTATTGAATTTAATAATAATGAACTTTGACACTAAAGCTACAATACGACTTTGAATATAAACAGTACACATTATCAAGATAAGTATTTTGTATATGATAATCACTTGGGAGTCAATAGTAATTATTAAAGTTATTCTTAACTTAGTATTGATTAAATTAATTGTCAAATACATTTGCAGTTACGATACATTTTTTAGTATATTATATCCGCGTGCGTAAATGAGTATTTTGTTTTTTATTATGTCAAAATGTATACTTTGTTTTGCTACCGTTTAGTAAATTAATAATTCTTTTTAAATAATCTTTAATTTTCGACTTCGATATGCTCGCCCCCCCCCATGTAGAATTAACATGCCTCCCTAAGGGTGCATTCCACTGTTTGAGAAACTCTGATGTAAAATAAAAGGTTAAGTCCAGTACTTTTCTCAATTCTAAAATTTGGAAGTGATATATTTTGACTTAAATAAATGAAGGAAATTGCTGACCGATTAGCAAAGAAGAACTACTTCTGGCCTTTTTTTATTAATAAATTGTTTATCAAAAAAGGTAGATTCAAATTTTTATTAGAATTTAAGAATACCATATATTTGAAATTCGACGAATGTCTCTCTCAATATTCCTTTTAAAAGACAAAAACTTTTTAAATAAGTATACGCGTGTCTCTGAATGAGAGCCCCGTAGATTTTACTTGCAATTTGCTTGAAATATTGACTGAAAGCAAACATTCGTACCATTGTTAATCCGCTTATGAGCAAGTGTTTTTTTGTTTTACCGTACTTGGCGCTAGCTTGCTCGTTCGACTGCTGGAAGTTCACAACACGCTTTAAGAAATCTATTGATTTAAAGATTGCACGGAGGAAAACTTTCGACTTTACTTCAGATTAAGAATTTTAAATCAACGCGAGTAATGCAGTGGAAAGGGGGATGCCGACAGAAAGTTCCATTAAAATGAAATGAGAGGGAGCAACTAAATTCAACAGCTGAAGCTTATTTACTTAACTAAACTCACACATTCACGTGAAATGAAAGTAAAAAGTATCTACAATACGTAATTAATATCAAATATTTTAAAGAGCGGCTAGAGAAGCTATACGTTCGTGCTACTCTCTCTATTTCAATTATTAATTAATGCACATCGAGGCTTTGCGTAAGTAAATATAGGGTTTAATGGTGCAAGGCACACATTTCACTAAGACTTTGAAGAAAGATGAGTTATGTGCGGCGGTGTTAGATCATGAACTGAAGCTGCGCCAAAGTATTTAGTTATTTTTTAATTTGTCACGCGTTTTTGTTAATATAAAGTATCTGGCAACAGATTTGCTTTGTTTTGATTATTCGCGATATGTTATTATTCGAATCGAGTGGTAGAATAAAGTGAATGTTGAAACTTTGTTCTTGTGGAATTCTTAATGCTAAAATTCTTATTCTTAATGATTTATTCAAAACTATTCATTCCTGTTCTTAGATTCATTAGATACCAATATTTTATGAATATTTAATAAGAATTTAAGAGTTGCAATGCTAGAAGTATACTGTTTATTTCAAAAACCTTGGATTATTACTCGAATGAATGACTTAAAAATATCAGAGCACATACGTGCATTTCAGGTCCCTTCGTAAACAACGAATAAAAATTTTATTTTAGTTACTTTTTATTAAATAGTTATAATTAATACAAATATGTGCATACATATTACACAATCACAATATTTAGTGACAAAATTAAAAGCGATTGTCCTTGCAATTTTCCATTTTTTTTATATAAGATATTGAACTATTTTTTTTGTTGTTTTTTTGCTATTTATTCATTAATTAAATGTAATTTTTTAATAAAATGGTACAGTAAAAAATAATAACGTTCGCAGAAATTAGGCCATCCCACGTGGGATTCGACCTTTGGTTTAGAAGTCCAATGCGCTACAAGTACACAACGAACGAATTTCCTTTCTATATATACTATTGGACTATTATTTTTGTTAGTTACTGTTTATTTATTTTTTAATTCAATTATGAATTAATATTTGAAAAAACTGTGTTATCATCAAGTGTCATCCACTACAAGTTTAAAAAAAATATTTGAACTTCAATGTGTGTGCTGATGAATGGAAAGTATTTTATTAACGATTGAAAATTTGTACAAGATATATAGATATATATATGGCTAAAACTATTCTATCATGACTATAGTTATCATAGGTATATAGCTATTTTTTGTAATATATATATATATATATATAATTCATAAATATACACAAAATAGTTGTAAATAGTCAATACATATATATAGGGAGAGTGTTAACTAATAGTAGGAATTGAAAAAGAGGGTGCGGCGAATAGGCTCCAAAATTAAAAAAGGCAGCTTGAAACTATAGGTGGGCGTAATACACCGGATTTTACGGTATATTCTAGTTCAGATGACACGAAGTATCACAAAAATTATTCATTTAAATTGTCATCATTTTCAAAGTTGGGAAAATTAGAATTGAGTGTTACGCGCTCTGTAATTTTACGAGGATAGTGTGAAATATTACTGCAGCTCCTTACTTTCAATTAAAGTAAGATTTATATCAGCGTAAAAGCAAAGAACAATCTGAGAAGAGAATGATTGAGAAAAACATGTACTTGAAATACTATTCTCTTAAAATTTCACGAGTACAATGTAAAACTTTCTTGCAGGCATTTCGTCTTTAGATTCGAAAACTCTATTTCCTGGTTGGCCATTGACAGATATGCATAAATTTAAACAAAACTTCGTGTCGAGGTGTCGTAATGGAAACAAAAATAGAGATAAATGAATATGTATTGTGTTTTCCGTGATCTTCGGTACTCACGTCATGCGTACAAGGTTATCTTGTCGAGTTGCACCTGGTGGAACGAACTGTCTGAATTTTGAAAAATTTTAAAAGCTGTCGTCACTTTGTGTTGAAGAATTAATTTCAAACTTGGAATTCTTTTTTCCAAACAGAAAATTAACCCGAACTCAAGTTTATTTTACTTAGTGTTGCAATATATATACTCATAAGTATTATATACTACTGAGTTTTATGCTATAGAGATACTCTAAAAAAATATACAATGCATAGTTTTTACAAAATTAATCAAAACTCTATTTTGCAGCAAGGTATACGAATACATTAAAAGGGTTGATCTTAAGCTTTAAGGTTTTTGATGTTTACGAGTTTTATAACACGAGTAGTTGAATAATTTTTTTTTATAACGTAAATAAAAAATCCCTTTCAGATTAATTTTCCTTTAATTGTATGTTTAAGACTCGATTTTTTTTCTGATTTTTAAAAAAAAATTTCAAACCGTGCAAGTTAAGCTTTTCTACTTATTTTAATTTGTTTAATGAATTCATGGAAATCAATTAATCAAAATCTTAATTTTTTGCGGTATTTATCTGATTTTCTTTTTTTTTTACGAAGGTTATTTAAACCTTTTCGAAGTGGCTAGTTCAGGGATGGCAAACCGAAATCACTTTGCGGGTAAACAAAAGCATGATTGGTAATGTCCCCAATACAGGTACACGCAGGGATGGGCAGTGATCAAAAGCGAAGGACACTTCGAAAAAACATTATAATCCCGCGGGCTGCAAAAAATATATATATCTTTATATTACATTTGGACTCATTCATTGGAGTGAAAATTTAAAACATAGTGAAGTATTATTATTGTTTTTATTATCTCCCATGTATACAGACATAGAAAATATAATAATTATGATAGAATGATTAAATTATGATTAATTTATTTAAATAATGAGATGTTTGTTTCTCTGTGTTCTTTCACTTAGTTTTTTCAAGTCAATCTTAATATGTGTATTTGCTCATTGTAATTGATGTTGAGGTTTTCGTCCGATATAAATTTGAGCGCGATTTATGTTTGATAAATTTTGTCTTCGAAATGAACTAATCGCAGGTGTAAATTGAAAAAAAGCTATACAAGAATTAAGTGTGATGCGGCAATGCAATATTACCCACTTTTAAGTATCAATAAAAACAGAAACAACATGATAAAATAAAAACAATTATGGGATTTGATTTATTTGTTACAAAAAGCACTGCTACGAAATAAATGTGTTTTGTAAAGTATCTCTCGCTGTCAGCAAAACTCTTCAAGGCGGGCCGCGAGTTGTCCACCCCTGGGGTTGTTCAATGAAATTGGACGCTGGTTTCTTATGGTGCAATTAAAGAAACAAAAAAAAAATCGAATAAATATTTTAACCCCCCCCCCCCCTTATTTCAATAAATAAAGACACCCTACCCCGTATCTCAGAACCCACGCCGCTGGTAGTAAATACGAATACTCTGCCCAGGTGTAGCTCTCATTGATTGCGCCGATCAAGGTTACGTTCATTGAATATCCTTTTTCCTCCTCATCGAAGAAAGAATTGCACTACTGCGCATGACTGACGTCGTCGGTCTAGGAATATCCTTTCCAGAAAGACAAATTACTTAGGCCGTTCTTACAAGAGCTCAACTCTTTTTAAAATGTTACACAATTTATGTGATCCGAAGCGTTATATTTTTACAGGCTTTTAAAATAAAAAAGGATTAATTTTTTGAATTTTAGTTTTGTAAATTGTTAGTATAAGGAACTGATGCTTAATCTTTATTTTTTAAGTATACATCACTGATAAATAGCCGAAAATCAGTATGCATTATAGATACTATCAAACAATTGGGATGTTTTTATTTTTTTCCTTTTGTGTCATCGAAATATTTGTCCTTCGTACGTTGGCTTCCTTAGCGCCGAACGGTATTGACGTTTAAAAAAATCGAACTTGTGTGTGTTTCGTATTTTTTTTCACAACCTCTCATTTTTCTTTATATTCCATTCAATATCTGTTTACGCACTGTATTTTTCTTACATATTTTGTGATATATTTATTCTTGCATTTTGGGATTTGGTGATATATATAACAACAATATCTGCGAATAGAAATAGATTGTAGAGAGAGGCCCCGCGCATTTTACCTAGAGAAAAAAAAATCTTTTCTCCTATTTTAATTACCTAAATTAGAAACCATAACAAACAAACATTATACGGGCTATGATGCCTTATTGTTAATTTTTATTTTTTTAAAAAATTTATTTCATTTTTTTTAAAAATTACTTAGTGGACATACGTGTTCAATTCATACTTCACTGCATAGAAAGTAATGAAAATTCACGCATTTCTTCCATTTCTAGCGCGTTTTTTCACGTAGTGGAACAAAAGCGCTATTAGGACGCAAATTTTGTGTTCGTTTTCGTTCCATATTTTGCCGTACCTTTTTCTCAGCCAATAAGCAACCCATTGACCTCGGGTTTTCGGCATCGGGTCGCATTTGTGCCCTAGATGAGCCGAATCATATTTAAATTTAATAATTTTTAAATTTTAAAAAAAAGTTTTTTTTATATTTAAGTACAGTACACACTACTTTCTGTTAGTAAAAAGTTCATTAGTTGCATTATTGTAAAATACAACATGTGAAAAACGCCCAAAAATTACTTGGCCATGCCAATGATTGATATCTTGTTTTAAAATTAATATAGTAAAATATTAATCAAAATCTTAATACTCTATTTGTATTACCATAATACAGGTGGTAATCTTCCGGCTTTTTCTTCTTCGATAAAATTTGCTAAGTAAACGTTAAAAGCTTTTTAAAAATTTTGTTGTTTATCCCTTTTTTTCTTACACTCCCCACACCTCGTGTTACTTTTGGTTGTCATTGTGTATTTTTCCCTCCGTCTGTTACCCCTCCATTCACTCTATACATAAAACTTTTGTGTAGAATTGATTGGGAATGCGAACTAGTGTTCCATCTGAAGAGGGGGGCCGTAGTAGCCTAGTGGTCATGGTCACGAACTCGTAGCTAGAGAAGAGTAGTGTAGAGGGGTTGATGCCCGTCCAATCTGTCGTGTCTCAATGTCTTCCCGTTGGTGTAATGTAGTTGGAGATATGTAGTCCCCCCCCCCAGTTTATTTTTAATTACACTTATTTTTATATAATTTTCTTGAATAAAAAATAAGCACTTTTATTATAATTTTCTTGATAATGATGAGATCGTCAAGGGGCTAATAAGTATTGCAATCACATACACACACTCACTCACATATACATATAACAATGAAAAGTAGATTAATGGTTTAGCTGATAGTTTATTAATCTCTCATTTTGAAGCTACATGAGTGGTAAGGGCGACGAATCTCATAATTTTGAACCACGGTCAACTCACGAAGAAGGCACCTGAGCTGACACCTCACTCTCCATACTTCCACACCACTGTGAGAACTTTGAGTCTCGACTAATCCAACTTAGGTCAGACCCAGTATTTTAGAGGAACCAGAATACGAACTCATGACTCCACAGAAATAACGCCATTCACGACTTTTGGATTATAACTCCTTGTCTACCGTCTCAGTGTGGATCATAACGATATATTAATAATAATAACTGGGGGCCCTGTCCACCTAACGGCAGACTATTCCCCATGGAACTAATGATACAACTGCTCACATTTATTGCTCAAACTGTAAAACTGTAATTTACATGCATTGTGCAGTTCTATTTATTTGTTCTTTTTTTTCTTCCATAAAATTCGTTCTTGGCGCTCCTCTATATATATATAGTTGAATTCTTCACTGAAGCTGCATCGTCAAGCACTTCATTGATGAAGTCTTCAGATTTTGATAAAACTCCTGCTCTTGCAGATTCCTCGAAAGTTGAGTATTTAGTTCCGTTGATTGTCAATAAGTCTTCGTATGAGACAACGCATTCCTTCTCAAGCAACGATTCCAGTACGGGCAATCGTTGCTATATTTTTCTGCGAGGGCTTGCAATAATGTACTATCGCAACCGTATTGGCGTCGTTTTTTTCGAACGAAACACTTGGTTGCCTATTCAGCGCGTACGCCACATACGAAATCTGGGTTGCCAGTTTGACGAGTTATCTTGAACGTTGGCATTGCTGCGATAGTACGTGATAAATTTATTACGGCATCACGAAAAACTTATATAAATTAATATATATATATATAAAGAGAGATAACGTTTACTTTGTAATGTGTGCATGCATTGGCTCGATTATTATTTTTTTTTTTACATGATCTCTAACAAATCCGATTGTTTACAATAACTTATAATGGAACTAAAATTTTTTATTCGCGTACTTTTTAATACATAGTGAACCTTGATAAAAAAAATTTTGAGCAACTTCTGAACTGAAGAATTCCAGTAAGAATATATTTTTTAGGGGGGGGGGGTCGTTTTCGTAGAAAATTCGTTACATAGAGACATCTTTTAATGTCCTTTAGAAACCACGTAAAACAAGTTTTAAATACATAACAACTGAAGAGGCACTTTTATCCGCTGGGATAGAACCAGGTACCTTTGGATCCGAAGCCAAGTAACTGACCCACTACACCAAAATGATCACTTCAGTACGGAGGCAGTTAGTGGTTTATATAGATGATACTGCTACACACTCCCCCACCAGTGAGTCGGTGGATAAGCGAACGAACGATGTATTTGTTAAATCAAGCGTGTTTGCTGCTGCGTCACGAGTTCTGACGGCTTTGCTGGTTGCGTCATTTGTGCGTGATGGCTTGAGAGTTGCTCCTTTCAAAACTTTCTCCTGTGGGGAGGAATGGCTTTTTTCACGATTCTTTCTGCTTCCATCACTGTGGCGCTTTAGTGATTATTTTTGAAATTTCACAATAAACTGTGTTGACCAGTGTTTTCTCACTCGTTTGGGAGAAATGTTCTTTTATCTGAGGGTCGCCAGTGCCGCGGGGGGTTTATGCCACGGTGATATGCCGGTGCGATAATGTTCTGTTACAGGCTGTGCTGTGGAGTGCACCGTATTTGCTCCTGATGAAGGCTGCGTTAAACGAGAGCTGGAACAATGCTGGGGCGCAGGTGCTGACTGGAATTGGAGATACTGTTGAAGTTTGATCATGTCTCTTCGTTGGTGTCCTTTCTTCTCTCGGGATTTTATAGTCTCTTTAAAGGTGGAATACGTCCCGCCCACGAAAGTGACACGTGATGTGTAGTCACTTCTGTTTGGACGTATTCGGTGAAACCGTTTTTCTATTGGTCCAAAGTCGCCCTTCGCTCGGTGTACTCTGAAATCGGCGGCTGGCGTGAGAACTGCGTGGCACCTTACTGTCGGCTAGATCAAGGAAGGTCAAAGGTTGACTTCCCTTAGGACATCAGCGCTGGGGTGTCTATCCTGGGATACTTTCCCACGAGAAACTGCTTGACCGTCGAGACGTCACTCGTTCCCTACGGGAAATGGGTCTTTGATGGACACCGCCGCACAACTATATATTATCAAAAAGAAATTATTCACACTTTTTTGTAAATTAATATCAATTTATTCTATAAATCTTACCCATCAAAAAGAAATTTGGAAGAAACACAAGAGGGAAAAACATAGTCCAGGAATACACTGAATTTTAATCTTTAAAACGTAATTTATATTAAATTAATGAATTTTAATGATTTTTCTGAATTAGAAGTAATTTTAAAACATGCATTACTTTATAACCAGTAATTTTAAGCCTACATTATATACATACGCCCTTAAATTTAATTCCGATAAAATCTGTAAATTTTTACTTGAGTTTTTTATTGGAAAAGTATGGAAATTTTATTGCTCTAGGTGAGTCGGGCACTTGTGGTAAAACCAGTTCAAGGCCATCGATTAATACCATACATCGATTTAACCATAAAATGTGTTAAAAGAGAGAACAATTTGAAATGTTCAGAAATATTTTTAAAATAAGAAGGGAAAAAACATCGAATCACAAGAGAAAAAGTTCGTTAAATAGAAAATGTACTTCGGTATTTGGAAGTTATTTTACGAATAAAATAGAAAAATGTTCTTGTTCCCAGGAAAAAATTCGAAAAATTATCTAAATAGTGGTTTCTTAAAATGGAGGTCTGTCTGAGTGTATATTACTATTTGAAAAAAATCGTGGATTTTTTTTTTAATATTCAAGTGTAACGCTATAGCAAGCCCCGCAAAATTGTATAGAAAATGTCAAACGCGGTACTTACATAATAAGCGATTGAAGGGTTAAATACATATTAAGGGGTCACGCTTATATATATGAGAGAAAAATATTATAATTATAAAAAGAACTATCTATGCGGAAAAGATGTTCTGTGGTATAGAGATTAAGAGAAAAATAATATTTTTGAAAATTTAATATCACCACAAAGGGATTGAATTTTCGAAAAAAAAGGAGGAAAGGCTTCATTTTGGTGAGATGATTTTATACTAGACATAAAATTATTTTTTTACTTTATAAGTAACCAAAAGGGATGATTACTGATAAATCAATACTGAGTAATGAACAGTACTATGTGCATTGCAACATTTCATATCACCAGCTCTCTCTTCCCGCACCGACAAATCTCTCTCTCTCTCTCTCTCAGTCCGCTCCAAGCTTTATTTCATCCTCCGCCTTTTCGTCCACTGTCATTTCTCGACAGTAGGGTTTCTTCCTTGAAAATTCATTACAGAAAAAAACTCTTCAATGTATCTGATGTTCTTTATTTTTGTCTTTCTTTTTCTTGTGACTATTTAGCAAACGTTTCTTCTCATCGCAACAAATGTTAAAAAAGAACTAAAATGAGCTTTTTTTTTTAAAAAAAAAAAAGATCAAATATATAAACTTAACATAAAAATTATTTCTTGTTTTATTTTTACGTTCATCTATGCACTAGAGAACATCTTTGTCACATAGGTAGGTTTCAAAATTCTGAAAAAATATTTTTAGACCAACTTTAATGCACAAAAACATGCATGTGAGCCTCCATATAACGAACCTCTATTTTGCGAACATTTTTTCTGGAACCAGGAGCAATTTATAATTTTTTTTCATTATATCGCCTCCAAGAAGCGAAGTGAATTTTCTATTTAACGAACTTTTTCTCTTGTGATTCAATCCCCCCCCCCCCTATTTTAAAAATATTTCAGAACATTTTTCAAATTTTTCTCTCTTTTAGCACATTAATGGTGATTAATGACTTTGAACTAGTTTTACCGGGCGTCTAACTCACCTAAAACAATGAAATTGCCATAATTTGTCAAACAAAAAATGGCAGTTATAGAGACTGCCGATAGAAGTGAAAACTGAGAACTTTTAGTATTAAAATTTGAAATTTCATAACGTTTGAATTAAAATTATCAACTTCAATCTGGTTTTCATATCTATTGACACTCCGAGCAACAACTAAATGCATGTCTATATGGTTTTTTATCATTCAAATATATATTACGGGCGGTACAAGATCATGACAAAATATAAATACAATTCAATTGAAATAACAATTAGTATAAAATCATATTATTTATGGATAGTATTTGTATTTACTTTAATTGTTTGCATCATTGTCATCATGAATTTCAACAATACTTAGACTTTTTTGTACTTTCAATTATTTCATTTTGTTCTAAAATAGATACAATAGGCTTATGGTAACTAAAGTAAGAAAGGAAAATGTTCGATTCAAATTTATCTAAGTATCGCGTGTGTGTGTAAAAACCGCATCGATCGTCGTTTTATATTTTGTAGTACTGAGTTTCGATCATTGGACATATTTAAATTAAGTGTTTCATTTAGAAATTCAATTAGTGGTAGATTTTTATCATCTGCAAAGTTAATATTGAAGTCTCCACTTAAAACCATCGGTACATTATCATATTTTTCGCCAAATCTTTTTTCGAGTATTTCAGAACCTTCTTTTGTATAAATCATCAAATTTTCGAATAAAAATTGTTGTATCTGTCTCATAGATTTTCCAGGCGAAATATAAACGTCAACCATTAATATGTATTACCCATTCTCGGAATCGCACGAGCAATGCCCAGTATATACACATTGAACTTTTCACTAAATCCATTCAATTTTATTTATAAGATATACACAATACTGTATGTCAGCTGTATAGCTACAGATATATTGCTATAAGCATGTCGGTGACGCGAACGCACGAGATTTCACCCATCCAAAAAGTGTCTAAGGCGAACAGCCACTGCGCGTGCGCCAGTCAGAGCATGTCGGTGACGCGAACCCATAAGATTTTCCCCTACCAAAAAGTGCCCAACGCCGCTAAAGAAGTTTTCACTTCAAAAATCTCAAATAAAATTAAGAGGTTTTCACCGTAATTAAACTTAAGGAAGCATGTGGTAGTGTATGCTTAAAATTAATAGTTATAAAATAATGTACGCTTAAAATTATTTATTGGCTTAAAATTAGAAAATATCGTTAAAAAAAAAAGTTCATCATTTCAAAATAGAATTATTTTTTTCTAATTGAAAACACACAGTATTCCTGGACAATGTCCCCTCTCCTGTTTTCCCTGCAGATTTCGTTTGGATGGGAGAGATATATGAAATGAAGATATTAATTTTCAAAAAATGCATGAGAATAATTACTTTTCACTAGTGTTCATGAATTTAAAATTTGTTTTAGGTGGTTTCTAACCTCTATGTAATTTTGAGCCTCTATTTAGCCAATTTTCCTCATAACGATCTCCTTTTTCTGGATTTATCGACTTCGTTAAACAGAGGTCGAACTGTGATTTAATTAATTTTTTCAATACATTTTTACTTGGTTCAGTCAGAGTTTTAAGAAAAGTTTTGGAACAAAACGATGGAATATTTTGAAAGAGTTATTTCCCTTCGCTTTGAGAACGAATGTGAAGGCTTGTTTACAGTCGGAGCGAGCTGACAGGGAAAACTATGATATGTGTATGTGTTAAAAAAAATCAATGAGAAGTAAAAAGAAAAAAAATAATAATAAGGAGCGAGGGAGATAAGTAAACACATTAAATAAAAGAAAATCCTGCGGTTCGCATTTCCTCATCTGCGAGCATGCGCAATCCGTCATCTTTTCCGTTCTCACAGCCTTGAAGGCGCCCTCTGCTGGTGGACGGTGGAGGCAGGAGTTTGCGCGCACCTCCGTCGGCGCAGGGGGGTGGGTGTCGGAACGCGGCGACCGAGGAGCGGAACAAGGAGTCAATTCGAATGCGATCGTCGATTCGATCGTCCTGAGCGCGCGCACACCCTCCCTGGGTAAAAGAGCAAACGATTTAAAGGATATCCACCACACACAGGATACCCGAAGAAGTCAAAGAAAAGGGATACTTTTTCTCCTACCTTCCCCTACTGAGAAGAAGATGAGGAGCAGCAACACCTCCAAAGGTAAGCTCTTCCTCTCTTCCTTCATCCCCATCCTCCTCCTTGTCAGGGATGTTTCGGATGGACCAGCGGAAAATGTGTCATTGACTCGTTCGGGGGAAGGGGAGTTAAATGTTTGGGTTTCTTTATGTATTGACATCTTCTCTGAAAATTTAGCATCTCATCGATATTAATTATTTATTTGAAACTGCCTGGGGGGGGAGGGGTTAACCTACAGTTTTTCTCCTAAATAATAATGCATTGGTTTTCAGTGAATAGTTTATGCATTGCTGGTAAATAGTTATAAATTTCACGGTGATAACAACATTTATGTTGTAAATTTAAAGGTAATAAGGGGGGCGGGAAATAAATAGTCGATGTATGCATTATTTGCGAATGGAATACTTTTATAGATAACACTTCTCCAAAAAATATTTTTTTATCAATAAAGTACTCAAAGTTTTAAAAATTTTATACTTGTTTTTTTTTAGATCATTCTTTTTATGAAGGTTAAAAAAATAACGTATTTTTATGACAAATGGGATTTTGTATGATTATTGAACAAAATAGCTAATAAATTATTTTTATTTTATGTTTTTGAAAATGTGTGTGCTTTAATACCTCCCTAAATATAATATCTGTCAGGACTGTAAATTAGGACTTTTATTTTTTATGTGCAAATATATTTGTTCGGTGGAACCTTTGCCGCTGAAAATGGAATTCTGTTCTATTGATTCTAATCCTCATTGAGCTTCGTAGACTGAAAGGTTTCATCGATAACGAAGTTTGTGCTTGTCAAGTCTAA